>VTPC01001387.1:68485-80502 GCA_011009095.1 Ignelater luminosus | reverse complement strand
TATACAGTGGAACCTCCATAACTCGAAATCTAAAGGGCGCAATTATTGGTTCGAGCTATAGAAAATATGAATTACAGATAATTACGTGCAACTAGTAAACGAAGTGCAAGGAAACGCAATATATTTCGAGTTAAAGAGACATTCGAGTTACAGAAGTTAGACTTATGGAGGTTCCACTGTATTTAGAATACAGGGATCTGAAATAAAATAAGACGATTCGGGAAATATAAAGCCAAGACAAAAATGAATTAAATGGGTAGGAACTCAGAACAACGTCAACGCCATCAAGGCAAATAGGCAAAGGTGTGAACACTTCGGGAACCACGATCATTAAAGTAAGTAGGTTAGGAACACTATTTGCAGTAATTTTAAGATAACGTATATTAAACAAAACAGACAAAACTTTACAAACAAATTATGTGTAAGACTATTCACGAACGCGTTCTAATTCTGAGGCTTGGTGTTTTTACCTCTTAATAATTCTGGGAAATAGTAGCTATGTATATAATTGTACTAACAATGATAACAATGGTATTTATCCACCAAATAAAATTATTGAAAAGTAAAAAAAAACCGGACGATAGAATTCGATTGCATATTTTACAGCTGGAATATTCAAACTGAATATTGCTTGGTTAAATCTTTGCTCTAAAGTTAGTTTTTGCTGATGAAAGTGTCTTTATACAAACCAATTTCGCCCCGGAAGACAAATTTGTCCTCTCGTGTTTTCGTTAAGGTTTCTGATCTAAGAATTCTCGGCACAAAATTCCCGAGAAACTTTTAGAAATATGTTGTCTGCAATTCAGAGAATAGCAACTCGACACTCGAGCTTTTTCTGAATTTTAATCTACAGAATAAGAAAATGTTACCGCCAAATTTGAAGAAAATTGCAAAATAAGGCTCACCCTTACAACCGTTGCATAACTTTATCTAGGGAATCATTGCTATGAACACAACTGTTGTCTGCTATTTTCACAACTGCATCCATGGTAATAATTCTCTAGATAATCTTATCCACCGATTCTAAGAGACGTCACGAGATTAACACACTTAAGCATACTAGCCCGGATAGTAGAGCGGTGACGATTGTCGTCTTCAATACACTTAACATAGTGTACATGACGCATAGACAGCAAAATTATCTTTTTAATACCGACGTGGAGTCAAGCCTGAAATAGGAAGAAACTCTTTGAAACTCGGTTCAAGGACGAAGAAAACGTCACCTCGCAGACGTTATTCTTAAGAAACAAAATGCTTTAGGGCTGATCTTCCCTGTTCTTGATGAGTTAATTTGCAAAACAGTAGCTGTAAATGCTACTGTTGCAGCAATGATTTATCTATTAGATAAATTTATCAAGCGATAGAAAGACACAGTCTTAGTGTACTAATCCAATTAATAAAATTACTAAATAACCTGCTTGTGATGTGAACACTGTGTAACTTCCTTCAAAATAACATTTTTTTTCCAAGAGAAACTTGAATTGAGTTGCCCTTTTATCGTTCTGTCCCATTGCAATTGTTTTAGTTTTTAAGACAAAGCGACAGAGAAAATTGATCTTCTTTTCAAAATTGCCATGAAGGCTGCGACACATCTTTTACGACGATATTTACAAACAGTGCTCGGGCTTCAGATTTTAAAGATGTGTTATTAAAAGAGATACCTCCTTATAATTGGTTATATTAATATTCATTGATGAAAATGAAAATATACATATAATTAATCATTTTTAATAATATATCAACATAACCACCTTATACATGGATCTCAACCACTCAATACCTGCAATATTTGGTTTCCCGAAGTGGAGATTTAGAATGTTTTAAAAAATATCACCACCAACCTCCATGCATTCGTCTGTCGATTCGTTTATTAATTGCTTGGGCAGGTGGTTGGAATGAATGGTGACTATCTCAGTGATAGCTGCACCATTCATAGTTCGATCAGGTAATGTTTGCCTCGTTTGCACTTTGTTGCATGAATTAACAATTTTAGCCCCTGCTTCATCCATATACACTACAGGAAAGTATCTATAATAATAGTTGGGGAGACGACCACCAAGCCAAAATCATGCGAAGCGATGTCAAGGCAGGTTTGGGTGCTAGAAAAAAGTAGCACGGAACGATTACTTGAAGTACACCGTAGGCTGTCGGTAGTTTCTGTACGTGAAGACAATGGTAACGGTCGGTTGGTTAGGTTTCGGTAGCGGCACAGTACGGTTGGATATGTAGATGATGTTGTTGTGCAACACAGCGCTCTAAAACCGCTGCATGCCGTCTTGAAAAGGTTAAGCACCCGAGAGTTGGCATTAATAATAACTGTTCGTCCGAGATACTTTTCAGTAACATGTTTTCGAGTGAAACTTTGAAAACTGAAAGCATCCAAGTGTTAATATTTTCAAATGTATTTTTGTATTTATAAATTGAAAGTCTCTAGTGCGCAACGGTGAACGTCGTATCTGCATAAAAACCAAACAAAAAACGCATGCTAAATTTCTGATAGTAGGATGAGTGAATTGATCAGTGATGTAGATGGATGATGCAGTCGGCCGCAGTCGCATTGATATTGAACATTTAGCGGGGTCGCAATAAATTGGCCTTCGCGATCTCGTAGTTTAATGATAACGATGGTTGGTCGGAGGTGTAGGTGATAATGGATCGGTATAAGTGTAAATTGTAGGGTATGCGATTGTACCTTGTTACTCGATTATCTTTCTTGGTCGGGATTAATATCTAGTGCGGAATACGGACTACGCTTAACGATTTGAGTACGCGAATTATACAGACGGTGCGGTTGAGAAGGGTTTGCGCACTAGCTCAAAATGCGGTGGTATGATGGAAAGGAAATGTAAGAGGAAGAACGTGGTGACTCAACAGATGAGTCGTGCTTGCGATGCTTATTATTTGAGACAGACACTTTTTAAGTGAATGTTTACAAATAAACAGGTTAGAAATAACTCGTCAGAAGTTACTTAGTAAAAGCTGAGTAATTAGACAACAAGACCATATGCAAGTAAGATTGGAATACCCCCGACTTCGGTTAACTTCTGGTTGGCGGGAGAATCGCGGTAGTATTCGAAGCTACGAGGTCCAAGGAAACCGCAATAGAAAGCCTCAGCCACAAACCAAAAGCAAGTCAATAGTCCTACTGACATGGATGTTCTTCCATATTCATTAAAAGCACACCTACGCTTTTTTTTAAGTTTAACATCAAGTTCTACCTAAGATCTGTTAATTTAAACCCCTCTTTTAATCCTGAAAGATATATAAGTTCATGTTGTTGCTTTTGTCACAATTTGAGTAGGGAAAGAAAGATTTTTTTTGTAATCTTCCAGCAGGCAAACTTATACGACCCTTTTTTATAAAACACCCAGTTTAGAAATTAAATATTGGGAAAACTCTTAATTCCCTCAGGAGTAAATTATTTTCTCCACCTTATCAATTAGGAAGAAACTATTCTCGAATTAGCGCCACCTTTATAATTGGCTAATCAATATTATATTACCAAAAACAGGTAAAACTAAAGTTGATCTCAAAGGTATAACTAATACTTTAGTTCTTTCAAAGCCTCCCATAGTAAAGTTTGGATTATTGTTAAATTTCACAAAAATTGTTTACACTTAACCGCAGGCAAAGATGAAGTGTTCCACAATGCTTTGAACCTTGTCAAGTTTAAGTTATTTCATTAAAAAGACTATAACTACACTTTCAGTTTCAGTTTATGTGAATATTATGTATCAAAAGCTTTTTGTATAAATAATGTCGAAATAAAGGGTTTTCCAATAAGAGGTGTTATTTTGATATTCAAAGAAAAGTGCCATTTTTTAATATAAATGATCGGATGTTTATTTCATTATAAAGAGGAAGGTATGCCGTTAATAGTGGAAAATAACATCAGGCAAATGACCACCACGACCACGCTTACAGGACAATATCCTTTTCATGAAATTTTCCATAACCAAATCGCAAAGTGGCTGCCCTATGTCCTCGATAGCCTCACGAATTCCATCTTTGAGGTCTTGAATCGACGCTGGGCTGTTGGCGTAGACCTTCTCTTTCACGTGGCCTCAAAGAAAGAAGTCGCAAGGTGTTAAATCACAAGATCTCGGTGGCCAATTGTGATCACCTCTTCGAGAGATAACACGGTCCGGAAACTTTTTCCGTAAAAGATCAATGGTTTCGTTGCTTGTGTGGCACGTAGCGCCGTCTTGTTGAAAGTAAACGTTGTCCAGATCAATACCATCCAATTCCGGCCATAAAAAATCGTTAATCATCTCTCGATAGCGCAATCCAGTCACCGTAACTGTTGCTCCAGCCTCATTTTCGAAAAAGTAAGGTCCAATGACTCCGCCGGACCATAAACCGCACCAAACAGTCACACGTTGAGGATAGAGAGACTTTTCAACAATAACTCTTGGATTTTCTGAGCCCCAGATCCGACAATTTTGCTTGTTGACGAAGCCACCGAGGTGGAAATGGGCCTCATCACTCAAGATGATTTTTCGATGGAATTCTGGATCATTTTCATGCATTTCAACGACCCAATCAGCAAAGACACGACGTTGTTGATGATCGGCCGGCTTGAGTTCTTGTGTTAACTGGACTTTATAAGCCTTAAGACCCAAATCTTTATGCAAAATACGGTGTAATGACGTTTGTGGAATGGCTAATTCCAAAGAACGACGAGGAATGGACAAACCTGGGTTTTCTTTAACACTTTCGGCTACAACAGCAATATTCTCGGCTGTTCTTGAGCGACGTGCACGGGTTTTATTCTTCACATCACTAACTTGTCCCAAGAGCTCGAATTTTTTCACCAATTTCTGTATTGCGGTCCGACAAGGTGCTTCACGGTGACCCAAAAATGTTCGAGTTTTACGAACCGTCTCTGCCAAATTTTCACCATTTTTATAGTGAATTTTAATAATTTCAATGCGTTGTTGAAGCGTGTATCGTTCCATATTTATTAATGGCGTAGTTTCTACTTGTCAAATGTCAAAAAATGATAGCTTCAAAAGTGACATCTACCGAAATAGCGGGCTATTCAAAATAACACCTCTTATTGGAAAACCCTTTATATTCTTTTTATAAAGAAAATAAGCAAATTCACAAAGTTTGAGTTTTAGTATTAACTATATTCACGATAGATCTCGTAAAATGCTAAGGGGAATATGTTGCATAACTAATGTAAAATTTGACATTGTATTCTTGAAAAATATTTTGTGCCATTATTTATGCAAAAGCTATACAGATAATAATCGCTTTTGTTACTACTTTGCAGACCCGACAAAGCTTTTTCTTGTAAAAGTACTTATACCTATCCGTGCAAGACCTTAAAACAGCTTTATGTGAAAACTGATTTAATAATCCATTTCCATTGAATTTTAACATAACAGATATAACTAGGTAGGTCTTTGCCAAACTCTCAAGAAATTCTTTGTTTTACTATCTTTTAAAATTCAAGGCAAAAAGCATCCCTACAATAAAATTAGTTTTTACTTCATGAAAAAGTTATATTTATGTAAAGAGGGTTTTTACTATCTCGTAGATGTTTATATGTTCATATAGGTACATCCTACTTCAAATTATTTTCAAAGTATGTTTAAAATTCTACGCTTGACATGCTGTCATAGCTGCATTAAAAAGAATATGGTAACTTTCCATTTTAAGATCAGATTACTACCTTTTACTCAGTAAGCCACACATCTGTATTGAATTGGTGAAGTATTTTGAAACAATTTGATTAACAAGTAAAATGCTAGTTTTAACTGTAAGCTGATGCATCTGTGCCTTTAAAAGGAACAGCTTGTTCCTCAGGAAGGATTACGTTAATAATATACCAGATAGCTACTCAAAATACTACCCAGTGCAATTATTATTCTATAAAAGATCTCTTAAAGATTATTATAGTATAAAGGGTTGTTTAGGATAAATAAAAACTAGTTGTTTAGATGTTTGCAATCTTCCCACTCCTGAATTATTTGACGATTAAATCAGGAAAATGTTGCCTGTTTTAGAGATCAACTTTTTTCAAAACAATCCGCAGCTTGATAGGTATTTGCTGAAAGCTTCTTCTGAAAGATGAGCGTTAGAAAATAGTACCTAAGGAGAAAATAACAAAGAAATTGATGCTCAGATTAATATTTTCAACAGTTTACAGTATGTCGTGGTTGATTGTGACAAATACGACTATGTACTCCTCGGTAATTCATAATTTAAAGTGCTATTTCATAAAACGAGATTTATCCCTACAAATACGAGACGGTACATAAAAAGAAACAAATATTTAAACGTTATTGGGACGGTAACCAAAGTTAATTTCACTTTTTTAACGAAGTACAATAGCCGCTGTATATGTAAATGTACGGTGTTACATTTTATAGGGTGAATTTTAAATTTTGTTACATATACTATGTAACGACCTTGATGAATAAGAGGGGCGACTAATTCAGGAATCCCTAACAAGCGATATTTCTAAAATATTAAACTCATTATAGAGGGGTGTCTGGATTAGTGACGCCGGTTAGCGGAGCTGTCACACTGCACGGAATACCTCGCATGCTCGTTACAACCTGATGATATATTAACGTAGCATATGTGCGATTTGTTATGTTTTGGTTAATTATAAATACGCACTTTGATTTACCGCTACCTGTCAAAATAGAAAAGAACAGAAAACTTATTCGACTGTAATGTGCGTAAGGCCTTTAAATATGTAGCTCCTAACGTTGCTACTTTCGACTAATTTATTTGTTTATAAATTATTCACTGTTTTTGTATATTACAAGACGTGATTTTGATCCCACCTTAGAAATCAGATATATTTTCATATTTATAATGCACATTCTTTATAATATCCCCCTTTCCTTCCATAAATCTACACCAAATCTGCAAAGATTAGTCTTGGATATGAAATATACTTGAATCATACATTAACTTGTGCCATCTATATAATCCGAATAAAAAACAATAAATCATGCCAGCGACTGTTTTGACACCCTTACAAATGGGATTCACTTCAAAGCATAATGAAACCAATAAACGACCCTAAAGCTGAACTAAAGCTAGGTTTATAAGATTAAATATATTGTGTAACTTTAACGTGACAGATGTTTACGTCTAAAAAACGATTGTTATTGCTCACATAAAGTCGACTTTTCATTTCGAAAATGCATTTGTCCCTTTACACCCCTACACAGTCACAATTAACTGTGACTTTAGAAAAAACTCATTTTGAAGTCACTTTTACTTGTTTTAACGTGACATCACTGCATTTTACAAAACTTCCAGTGTTTTAAAAATATGCTGCTTATTATTAGAGTTACTTCTGCATGTTCATGTAAGATATACAACCTTATAAAAATCCTTGAATCCAACGAGAATTTAAGTAAACAAAACATACAGTACGTAGATAAAGATCGAATATACAGTTAATTGTTTTCTTGTTACACATTAATGAAAGCGGGCGTCGTTACGTCGAACGTCGCTTCGATATGAAGTGCTTGCTGTTTTCGAGTAAACGCTTTTAATCGTGTGGATTCTTCGAAGAGGTTTATTTAAAAACATTTTCAAATTGTGTTAACAAGAACTGTGATGCTTCAGTTTTTCAACATCTTTTAGATCTCGTAGCTTCCAGTGGATTTAATAATCAAATCTAGTAAAAAAAATAAATTGTTTTTTTAAAAAAAAATCTTATAACAGTACGTTCTTTCTGTAAAAAGTAAATAAAAGCAATGCTTTATAATAACACGAATATAAAAATTAAAATAATTCTTTACTCAGAGTTTATCATATACTTGAACAACCTCAGGCTTTTTATATAACTAACTGAAAATTAAACTAAAAACAAACGGAACATTGATCACAGCATTTAAACTGATAGAGAAAAATAACAATAATAAAATGTTACATAGAAAGATGTACACTATGTATACATAAATAAACCAAAATTCTTTGTTAACAATATTGTTAATTCTGCTTATTTACTCAATTTCTTCAAGTCAAGGATCTTTATTACAAAAAGATGAAGTAATTAGAGTTGATTTTCTTTTATTAAGTTTCAGCTCCAGCTGCTCTGCTCCACTTTTGCATATTTTGCCCTGGTGTTCCATGGCTTGTATCCCTTCTAATATACCTTGGGCTAATTTAACTTCTCCTAGGTTTCAATCTGTCTGCGTTTCAGTTAATAATTTATCTATAGCGAATTCGTTCTCTCTCTCCTCATGGTTTGCTTCTTTCTCCTTTTCCTGAAGTTTGTTAATTTCTTGTTTGGTCCGAATTTGATGTTTTCTTTTTTTCTTCAAGTAACTTTTGCGCTTCTTGTTGTTTGGCCTTCTGTTCATCTTGTTTTTTACCTTTCCTGTTCAAGCCTTTCTTTATGCTTGCTGTGTGCAAAACGTGCTGAAACAAGTAATAGGCACATTTTCAACTTTTCCAAACTTTTTTAACCCATCTTTTGTAGGTTATTGCTGTACTGTCAAAACTCAAAATATCTCCAGAAACAGAGAAATCTCTCTCAACACTTGCACTACTGCGAGAAATAGACAATGAGGTTTTTACTAACCTACTAAGGTTTTAATACTTACAAGTATCATCTGCATTCTTCAGTAGTCTTTACAGCTGGAATTTTCATCCAAGGCTTTTACTTCAGAATCAATCTTTAAACGTTTCTATTCATCTAACACTTTTCTACTGGAACTTTCCAAAGGTATGGCTTTTGCAATCTTAAATACACTTCCTTCACTTCTTTCACGCATAAAGAAGCAAAACTCCCTCTTTACTGATTTGATAGTTTCGAGATATTTGCAAAAACCTCCTGGATTGGATTCCTTCCATTTTAGAGTCAAAGATCTTTACAGTAGGTAGTAGCACTCATTTATAAATCATTTGCACACGTCACTGGTTATCGATGAAGTAGATATTTAGGATTTAAAATTGTAAAGAGTGAGTTTTGCACCCAACTGTTTCAAAAAGATACTTTTGCAGCTGAATGTTTGCCTAAATTAGGCAAAAGCGATATTAATAGCTTGCAGAATTTTTTTATACCACAGTAATTTATTGTCAGATAGAGAATCATAAACTAAGTATTACAACATACAACATTAACAGAAAAGTGAATGTATTTAAATTTTGAAACCTAAAGGCGCATTTCTTCAAAACATTGAAAATATTTTAATAATCAAACCACATAATTTGCAAAATTATAGTTTGAGGTCTTGATACTGGGGATTGTGACACTGTTTTTCAGAAGAAGCTCCAGCACTTTGTTCTGGTGTTGAATCTGTACTAGATGGAAATAATACATTTTTGTAAAACAGAAGTTCAGGATTAGTTTTCCAGTCGGTATCAAAATGAGATAGATTAGTAGGCAACCAAGGCTGCTTTTATCCCCTGTAAGCTGTCTTCCAAATGGAAGGGGATTGGGAGACAATGCAGAAACTTTTTTACCTTTCTTGCACACTCCAATGTTAGGAAAAATAGTTTGGTTCACTTTGTACAGCAATGCTTTCTTTACTCTTTCGGGTTAGAATAAATCGTTTACAACTATTGAATTGGAAATGCCAGGAAACAGGTACCTTTAGAACTTGTTTTGCATCCATCCTCCAGTCAAAAATGATCCATTGGTCAGTGCTCCTAAGTGCTGCACGTTGTTTGACATTTTCATCGTATTCATTAGGTTTTACAATAGTGGACTTCTTTTTTATGCTTTTTTCAATCAGACCAAACACTCGATCTGGAGGCATAAATGAGTGGCCAGCCATTGGAAAAACTAATTTTAGCTTTGAAACTGTCTTTGGGGCATCTTTTAGGAGCCATGATGAAAGCATTGCAATCATAGTACTGTTTCTGTTTTGGCCTCCACAGCCATTGGCAAAGAGACGCACAGTAGTAGTTGATTCTTGAAAAGTAAAGTGCTCTAAAAAGTGGTGTACTACCGAAGGTATTGCATTTGAATTTTTGGGTGCATCAGTTTCTAGCCAATTATAAACCATAACATTGGATAGATGTAGACGTCCTTTGAAACTATCTTTAACAATAGCAAAATTGTTATACTACTTTATCTGTTGACTAAAGTAGCACGCTCGATCTGGTACTTTAGGTAGAGCCAAATTTTTTTGACAGTCGAATGAAAAGGTTTCTAAGTTTTTAGCTTCTGTTTGGAGTAGTTTGAAAAAAGCAGCCACTTTCAGTTTATGCACTCACTGTTCGGTTATAATGCGTTGTTTCTCATTTTCTGTTCTTGCAGTTTTTACCGTCTCTTCTGCTCTTAAGCAGGTTGAGCAGTAATCTGTTTTAGGTGAGCCAAAACCTAAATTATAATTCACATTAACATACTCCCGAAAGTAACTTAATTTTACAATGCGGTCTGCTTCAGCTGTTGTTGAATAGATAGCATAGAGTTTCTTGATATTTAATTCGCAAGATAAGTATAAACGTTCTGAAGTCTTGCTCCTGCAGTAATGTGATTCAACGCTTGTAAAAGACTCTATAAACTGTTTTATAGAATCTTTTTTGGCATCATTCTTGTTTCCTATCCGATCACTACCTCTACGTTCCTTTGGAATTGCACTCGCGTGCAAAAATTTTTTTATGACGTGCTGTATTATCTACTAAATCCTGTAATTTTTAAAAATGTGTTTTTACACACTTGTACTAAATTCCCTTTGCCGTCAGAAATTTGATATGTAATAGAAACATTACTGTTCCTCTTCTTCTCCTTATTAGGTCTTTTCGGAATTTCACCACGGCAGCATTTTAGAATAATAGTACCCTGTTTAATTTCATCCGAACTTGCAAAAAGTGTTTCGTGAAACCGCTTCATCTGTTGCATTGTTAAAGTTGTACAGTGATAAGGAAAATCAGGTTTGGGTTATTTCCAATTTGTCTTGGTACTACAGAAACTATAAAATAAGCAATTAAACCAGGCCGCTGTTCCAAAAGACGTATAGCAGCTAAATGAAGACTTAGCCACCTGCTGCTAAAATATCTAATGAAGTGATGTTTGGGTAACCTGCGTTCAACTTGGATTTTCTCATAGTCGCTTGCATCATTTCTAAGATGCTGAAGTGCTTTAGAAGAAGCATTAAGAAGCATTGTGAGAAACATCCTACCAGAATTTTAAAGTCACTTGTAATTCGTTAAAACCATTTTCATTAGTTGCTTCATCAAAATAAAGACTGTAGTATGCATTTGTATTTTCTTCCAGCATTATTTTTCGGAACTACGATTCACGAGCTTCTACAATAATACAGCCTAATTTTGTTCGTCCAAGACTGAAGTCATTTGCAGTTCCAAGCCCATCCTAAACGTGCATTTCAAGATATCACCCATACCATCACAGGATAAAGCTGACTGATTTGTATCCACACGCCTCATAGTTCAAATGAATTCCTGACAATATCTGAAATTCCTTTGTTTTGACAATCTCTCAGAAAATCAAATTTTACAATAAACTTAAAACTTGAAAAATTACTTTTATTTTCACAGGTTCACGTGAAATAGTAGGCAAACAGCGCAAACCACAGAAACCTGTATAAACCCGCGTAAACAACGAAAGTGAGGTTAAGAGAAGTTCTAAAGTATTCTGAAAGTTCTGAAGTTTGAATTTAGATGCCTCCACAGAAGGTGGTTAACTTTTAAGTTTTTAGAAACTTTGGCGTACTTATGAGCAAAATTAAATTTATATCAATCTTCAGCATGAAATGTAGAAAACAAGTAAATAAAGTAAACAATTTTTTCAAAAAGTAAACAAAAGTAGATAAAACTGAAAAACGATAAGAAAAAGTAAAAATAGTAAATAAGAGTTAGTCACTGGAAGCCGTGGAATCTACAAAAAATAGGTTCGGTTTGCTTAAAGATTAGGATAACAAAACGACGCGACGTCTTCCTTCTTCATCTAATAAGTCATAATAGGAGTTGAAAGGAATGTTTCATATTGAAAGTAAAAATTGTACCAAAACTTAAGGAAAACTAGGGGTGTATAAGATTAACTATTTAGCTTAATTTATATTACCCCCAAG
>VTPC01001387.1:40431-62615 GCA_011009095.1 Ignelater luminosus | reverse complement strand
TAAAATTTTGTTTATTTGCCTATGTTTTTTCACTAGTAAACGAGACGTTATGCTTTTGCTGCGTTGAAAGGCTAATCATTACAAAAAGCAAAAGAATTTAGAAATTTATAAGGAATAACTAGTGAAAAGTTATTTGTAAACTGATAAAATTGTAAACAGAAACGTTTTTATATAATTTTCTATTTAATAGATTCAGTCGTATAAAGAGTCAATATAACTGTAACTTAAACAATTAATATTCTCCCAAAATAATAGTTTTGATATATTTATAAACGTAGAAATTGTTAAATTTAAAATTCTTAATTATTGTTATCAGTATGTACGATTAACACAGTAAAAGTAAATGCACTTACCTTGTGTTTATGTTGATAGTTCTTCAAACAAATGTTCACTACAAAAAGTTCGCGATATGAAACGTGCAAGGTGCAAACGAAAAATGAAATTCCGAATGGTTTTTGGTTCTACAGAGAAGATAGAGGGATGCTGGGGAGGATGTTCGAGCACTTGGTACCGTTAGCTTTTGCGAAGTAACGCATATTATAATAGGTTTCGACGGTTTCAGACAGAGGCATAAAATAACTATACCACTTCAATCAGTGCTAATTTCACCAGAATAAAGAAACAGGATATATTTTGGCAAAAGTAATTGTCTTGGCACAGGTATATAGTAAAGCAATTTACTATTTGATACAAATGTTCAGCTCTTTAATGCAGTTCTTGTTGATTACTGTAAAGAATATATTCTTTAATTTAAGAACAATACATACAAGTTTTAAAAGTAACTGTTTTCCAAATATTTTTAAATTCAAAGCATCATGAACAAATTCCTTGCCTTTGTGTTATCACGTTTAAGTTTCCTAAAGACCGCATGCTGCCCTCGTACTATTCATTGTAATTGGGTATCTCGTAGGTGTAAAGGGTATATGCCGTTATTTTTCTGAGTAATGTTTATATTTCGGCACATTTACCTAAGGTTTAACGATATGTTGCATTTAATAAATGATGTTAGAATGTCTAATCGCATCTTTTTTCTAAGTTGATTTTGATACTGATCTGCTGAAATGGAAGCTACGGGTGTAATATACTGAGAAAGCTTAAAATGAATATGTAATTTTAGTAAGCAATCCTCAAATCTATATATTGATGTCGTTTTATTGCTTTATTTTTAACCGAAAAGCATATTCTAAACTTTAAGTAATAATAGTAAATGTTATACGGTATAACAGAACTAGACGAATTAAATCACAATAGGTTAGGTTAATACCAGGGGGAACTTTATAAAAATACAGTACAAAAATGTACGAGTTAATTAATTATAACCTAAAGGTAATTACATATGTATACGATAAATAACAAAATTGCAATTACAGTCTTTTTCATTTCATTCTTTTTTCGCTCACTTCACAAAAAGAACTAAAATATTGTTTAGTGCTAAATATTAACCCCTAATTCATATATTATACATATTAGCTGCTATATTTAATAATACGAAGTTTGGAAATTTTTGAAGACATGGATGTTCCACCAGTTCTTTCCTTTATCGGATTAGCATGAGGTACCTGAATATTTGACAAAGTAAGGGTTGCCGAATTGGCTTCGACCTCTTCAGACAGAGACGTAAAGTGCAATAAATTAAATTTTTGCTAATCCTATAGCGGAAAGGTTAACTGGAATAGACTTATGTACGCCGTTCAAATAACTTCAGATATAAATTAACGTTCTTTGCAATTTTACGAAATAAGTTGTTACACTACATATGACGTGATTATCCGAGATCATTGGCAGTTGTTTTTTTAATTTCCCCATTTTCAATGTGTTATGTACATTGAAGCAGTATTTGCCAAAAAGACACATAATTCACTTTTCAAGTAGTATTAATATATTATTCCAAATAAGAGGATTAACCGTGCTTTCTAGAAATAAATAATATTGAAAATCAGTAGAAATTTAATTTACTTATATGCTATTGCATTTTTGTCACCATAATGATCATCATTACTCTGAACTTCTCTTATTTTGTATTTTTGTAAAAGAATTTTATCACACTTTATACATATGCATTCTGTTTCGTTTACTGATTCGAGCATAAGCCGTATATTGGTAGTATATCACTGCCAATCTTGTGGCAGCGTAAGATTGATATATTGACTAAATACTAGTTTTAAATTTGATTACGTTGATTGGCTGGAATGGCAGAATTTATATTGGCAATATCTCTTTTGTCAATATTGGTATAATAAAGTAACTGATGTGTTGGCTCTATATTGAATTCATATTTGCTTTCATTTCTTGGTTGAAATGACATAATTTATGTTGGCGATATGTTGGCCTGCCAACATTTATACAATAATGGTTTCTGTACAATGGTAATATACCTATTTCAAGGGTTCTCAAACATGTTGTTTGTTTATAAACAAGCTATATGTATAAAATATAGCAAAAAGAATCACACTTAGCAAAGTCTGGTTTTATGTTGGATAAAATGTTTAGCCAAGATATCATATATTTATAATATTGGAGTTACCTTGGTTATATACTCTGTGCTACTTGGGAACTAACGTAATGTTTTATTCAACAGTTAATCGAAGAAAATAATTTTCAAGTCTAGATTTGAAACCAACCATATTTTAAAATTTAACTTTTGATATTTCAGGTTCTTTAAAGAAAAGATTATTGCACGCTCGTTTTTTCTATAGGATGTTGAAGAATAGGGTGCAGTATTTAAAGAGCAAACAATACCATCAAAAAGAAGTTAAAAAGGCTTTAACATACATAGGTCCGCTAATCAACGTTTTCAAGATAACAGAGACTTTCCATGTCGATAACTTAAATAATCAAGGAGAGCCATTTCATTTCCTGGGATATGAATAGGGCGAGGAAGTCCCATTCCATGGTCTGTTAGGTCTCTCGATTTAAATCCTTTACTCTTGCATTTGGGGTTACTTAAAAAGTTTAGAGTACGCGAATTGAACAAAGTTACCAAACAATTCCAGCAAGGCGGACTTTTTGAAAAGAAACGAAGTTACTTCACGAGGAGATGTTAATATGAAAGAGGGGCAGCTTGAACATCTTTTTTGACACATGTGTTTTGTGGCGCTAAAACTTTCAAAAAAGGGCATAAGAGGTCTTTCCAAGACCAAGATGAGATTGATCTTTTACTTTGCGCTGTTGTAGAAACAGTAATAGTGTGATTATTATTTTGCTAAACTATTTAGAATGGTATTCAAGATACACCTATCACTTTATTAATTTTTGGGTTCACATTATTAAAAATTGTTATTTCCCAATAGCAGCTGCGTATATGTATGTCTCATCTAGAACTCTCTGCCGGAACCAGGCACGTAGGCAGGGGAAGGGCTCGAGGGGCTAAAGTCCCCCTCCCGAAATTCTATTGAATTTAGTTTAAATTTATCCAAATGTATCTAAATGTCTGAAAGTTTATTAAAAATCAGATATTTTATTGAATCATGTAATTTTCATAGTAATTTAAAAAAATTTTCATATTTATTTTATTCGTTAAAAATTATATTAATACACTGATTCAGTTATATTGATTTCAAATTATTTGAATCACGCGCTAAAAAAATTTCCCGGAATGACTAGAAATAGATATGATATTGCTAGGAGAAAGCAATAAAAGTTTTAACATTTGAAGCAAGATTATTGTTATTTGTTAACTAGTTTGCGAAAAATAATTACATTAAATATTCAAAAAAAAATGATAAAACATTCAAGTAATGAATTTCTCAATAAACAAATTAATTGGATGTTTATGGGAGCATAATCCAAGTTTATTATCTAATCGGTTAATAGGAAAACCAATTAATTGGTGTAGTTTTAGATTTTCATCAAGTATTTATTTTTTCCATTAACAGAACCACCAGACAATAATGATCTTAGCAACGGTATGGGACAAGAAAAAGCACCTGACATTGCACTTCTAATTCAGAACCTAGCAGTGATACTACTGTTGAACGTGGTTCAATGAACGCAGTTTCACCTGAAACTGACTTTGATGTAGACTTGATGACGAACTCGTTAACAATAAAATTCAGGAATGATTATTTGACATCGGGAACAAAAACCTTTCGTCTTCCCAGTCACTGCAGGTAAGAAGCAAAACAGAGACGTTTCCAAGAAAAGTGGATAACAGATTCAGAAACTGGATTTCCGTTTCTTGCATATTTCAAAACAGAGGATGGACTTTTTGCAAGCCTTTCTGTTTGTTTTTTCATGAAGCAGTCGGGAAAGGAGGTCATGTGAATACTGGGAAATTGGTCACCAGCTTTTTCAGAGATTGGAAAAAAGCAAGGGAAGCTTTCGTAAAACACACAAGTAAGTAGTATCACAGAAGCTGTGTTATGAAAGCTGAGGCATTTCTCAAAGCTTCAGCAGGAAAATGTCAGGACATAATGTCTCAATCAGATACTCAAAGAGTTAGAGAACAGGAAGAAAACCGAGCGGCTATTCGACCAATAACAGAAACAATTCTATTTTGCGCAGAACAAGAATTGCCTCTCAGACCTCTTGCTTTAGAAAAGCCTGAAAAACAAGATGGCAAATTTCAAACTCTGTTGCGATTCAGAGCAGATTCTGGTGGTAAAGATTTGAGAAGGCACGTCATCAGTTGCTGCAAAAATGCCACATATATGAGTCCGGTTATACAAAACAAAATAATTCAGATATGCTCAGAAATAGTTACCAAAGAAATAATAAAGAAAGTAAACAGGGCAAGCTATTTTACTTTACTTGCCGATGAAACTATGGACGTATCAAGCACAGAGCAATTTTCGATCTGTATTAGATATATAGACTTAGTGAAAGATTCACAAACCCCAATAATATGCGAAGATTTTGTAGGATTCCTCCCGATCCACGACCAGTCTTCTGAAAACCTAACCAAAGTCATTTTGAAGCGCTGCGGTGAACTAAGGCTTGACATGACCAAGTGTGTTAGACAGAGATACGATGGTACAGCGACGATGGCAAGTCACATTAGTGGTGTCCAGTACAAAATCAGGCAGCAGTACCCGAATGCGAGATACGTTCATTGTGCAAGCCATCGGTTAAATCTCGCGTTACCTAATACCATGTCAATTTCTATGGTTAGGAATTGCCTTGTTACGATCAACGAAGTGGAGAATATGTTTTGAAATCATCCATATGCAAATAAAACTCTTCGGGATGCGATTTCAGTGCATGCAGTAGAAAAAGAAAACTTCTCCGCCTTTCTGAAACAAGATTCATCGAAAGACATGACAGTGTCTTAACATTTGTCGAACTCTTCAACTCGGTTTGCATTAGTCTGGAAGAGATTTCTAAAACGACGCAAAAGATTTCTTCAACAGCTTCAGCTTTATTGGGTGCCATGGAGAGGAGTGAGTTTCTCATGAGTCTTCTCGTTTGTGAAAAACTTTTCAGTCTTACTTTGCCATTGTCTGTGTTGCTTCAAAAAAGTCCCTCGATTAGTATCGGCCTTGCAACATGCTAACAAGGTTCTTGGCACCCTAGGAAATCTTCAACTCTACATCGCGGTTTTCAGAAGAAGTGTTCAAAACTGACGTGAAGGTTCCACTACTCACAACAAAACAAATTCGTGCAAATCCACTAATTACTGCCGCTGAAATTAAAAACTATTACAAAGTGGCGGTTTTCATCCCTTGTCTTGACAGTTTGATAAAAAATTTAGCAGACAGATTTATTTCGAATGAAGATATTCTTTCAAGTTTTCAGGTGCTTCTTTCCGGCTTCGTTTCTATTCACGAAACAAACAAATTGGAGAATTTAGCACCGTATTTCGATAACAGAACATCACTCCCTGCAATGAAAGCAGAGTATGAACTATGATGTGAAAAAAGCTTCCACCATTGACGCTAACCTCAAGATGCTGAAAATATTAGAATACTGCGAAACGGTCTTTTTTCGTACAATTAGACATCTACTCACTGTTCTAGCTACATTGCCAGTGACAACTGCTAGTGTGGTGAGATCATTTTCTACAATGAAAAGAGTTAAAACTTTACCACGTAGTGTAATGAGCGACAACAGAGTGCACTGGCCATGATTTCAGTTCATTGGGATGTCACCGTGGATCCAAACAAAGTGTTCGACATTATGGCTGGAAAAAAGATCAAAAAATTGCTTCTGTAGATAATGCGTTCTAAAACTCGAATTATTGGTACATAAGATACTAAATTATAAGTTTTGTTTGATCTAAACTTTCGTAATAATTTGTATTTTAATTTTTAAGCGCCCTTCTTCCAAAAAATAGTATTGATACAGGCCTGATAAAGAAAATTATTATTTATTTATGTACAGAATAATTTATTTATCACTAATTGCATTTATTTCGTTCGTAACTACACGCGATTATTTACTGTAGAACTAACTCTATTCATGCTACCGCTTATATACGTTTCCTCGTTCCTCTCAATGAGTCTAGAAGGTTCGCGCCTTTTCTCGCACATTCGACGGTCGGAAACTCTGGACAGTGCAAGATCTCTCCGGCACATTCGATCTGCAACGCCGAGACTGTTCGACACTTCTCTAGTTGGTTTGAGGGATGGCTCGTAACAATATTTAATATTTTGTTCCAAACCGGATATGCAGTACTCACATTTTTGATTCCGTAAGCTACTTTCTGATACTTGAATTATAAATCCATCAGGAAGTATGGTGGTTCGCTAATATTTTAGAAGTTTGTTAGTTATTTCTATACTACAACTGGTTTTAGTTTTCGCACAATTGGCTAAGCTATCAATAATCCGATTACATCTATTAAGTGTTTGTAGACATAACCACAAGTAAGGATGCTATGGTGTGAAATACATGATGTCGATCATATATTAACCCTTTCGTAATCACTCCTACTGCATTCATTTTATGCAGAGTTCTATTTTTATAAAATGCATAGGACAAAGAATCCGTTTTTTAATTTCAGCAAGAAATGTGGAAAAACAAAACAGCAGGTTTCATTCTGAAAATATCACTCATCTATCTGAGGAAAGTTTTGAACTCTTTTGCTTTCAACTAGTTACTTTTCTTTTTACATGTCATCAGAATTTTATCTATTTTTCTCACCTAGTTATCTTCTTGCCACAGAACGTTTAGTTCTAATGTTGGTTTCCCCTACCTGTTTGTAAGCAGAAAGCTTGTTTTGCTAGTTACCAGTTGTAGGACGGCAGTAAAAATGATTGTACCGAACGGAATTTGCATAACTTACAAAAGTCCTACTTCTTAAGACTGCAGATTTGAATGCATCTGCGTCTATAGTTTTTAATTCCAACCTGCAAATTTCTTCTCTTTACAGTGCCCACACTTAACCTGTAGAAAATGACAATACTAAATGCCTATTGGGCTAGGTGATAAACATCTAAGCTGATTTACTGAGTTTCCAAAATCCGGAAACACGGAAAGGTTCAAAATTTTGTGATGTTTACGTATTGATTTACTCTTTTCTATCATGCGATTCGCGAAATACTGTAGGTAGTGTCCAAATTATATGAAACCGCCAGTTTTGTCCGAAACAAATGTGAAAGCCTGTTTCTTTCTCTATGAGCATGTAGATTAAAAAAAAAAGAAAAATTTACTGCAACTGAAAGAGAACTGGTTAAGACAACGAAAATTTAGGAAAAGCTACATGAACAGAAAACAATGCACTTACCGTTTTTTTTTTGAATGAAAAAGTTCGCATCCTTCCAAACAAGAAGTGAAAAGGTAAGTAAGTAGAATTATGTCAACAAACAATGATTGTGATCGTACAATAACTATTTGTTGGATTTCTTGTTAATGAGAAACCACTTAGTTCCTAAGTACAAGAAGCAGTGTTTCTCTATAGAACAGAAAACCACCTTAATGGGTATGCTCAAATAAGTGCAAACCTAAATAAAATTTAATAATTTTATTTCTTCCTAGATAAGATTTTGGTTTACTGAATTTACTGAACTTATGTTGTTGGGGTAAGATCTATCTTAAATTACGTATGTCCTTCTTCCTTCGTTGTATACAACTTTCTCATCACTAAAGAAGTTTTATTAAATCAGGAGACAAAGAAAACAAGCAGTTCAGATAATACCAAACGGTCATTGGATCAGAAAGAAGTTGATTGAGATGCCCAATCTGACTTAACAGTTGCAATAGTTTGTCAGTTATTATTAATTTATAAAGAAAGTAATACAAGAGCGTTGTTTAACTCGAAGTTTATTAGATTTGCATATTTGCATATCACACTGCATAATAATCCCAATAACCATTAACAAAATATTTTACATTAACAATGTGTCTTTTTGATGATACCTCGTACTTAATCATGTTACAAAATTGAATTCAATACCTCTATAATACTTTACATAATATAGGTTGGACAACTACTGCAAATTATTACCATAAAATCTTCCAATTTTATTATTTTTTTATGTCTACTTTAATGTTAATTTATTTTTTAGGTAATCTTGATTTGGAATTTAATTTTTCAGTGTAGAAAGCCGGCAATCTTTAAAAAATTGTGTTACGTTTACTTATATTGAAATAAGTATAATTAAATGGTTCCTTGGTTTCAAAGTTATTTAAAATTCAGTTTTCATAATTATTACTTTATTAAAACAACTTTATCAGTAACTTTTATTTCTTTTTATTTTTCAAATATACACGCTATAAAGTATTACATAAAAGAAAATGATCCTTTTATGTAAAGCTAATAATATGCCCGATTATATCATTTTTCATGTCATGGTGCCACGGAAACACGAAAACTTCATCAGAATTACCAAGTTTAGGGTAGTCTTTATCTATCCGCTTGCAAGTTCAGGATATCGAAGCAGATAGTACCCTTTGGACAAAGCGCCGCCGTGAGTTTGACATGAGAGTGTAGTGGTGGAGCAAGCATGCAGTCGGGAATGCCAAACGGCTTTGAGCAACTCAACCTTCAAAGTCCAAACCTTCACGTGGAATCTTAATCTCAGTCCACAGAATTTCATTAACCGATTAATTTACACCAGCTATAGATAACACAATGGCTTTGAAAGGTGGTCAGTTATCAACCGGTATATGCTCGAATGATTATTCAGTCAGACTAATCGCATGTATCCGATTCCGTCAGTTGTTATCTTGTTTTACTTTACAACTATGAGTTTTTTGATAGTTTATACGAACTAATTAAGGTTAAGAGACGCGCTTTTAGATAACTTTTTATTGTCTTCGCCGACACAGAGGAACACAATTATTATAGAAAGGTGCACATCAACAGGAATGAATTAAACGAGATTGTGTAGCAACTTTTACAGTTAACAATTTTCTTATTTAGTTTGAAAATTCAGGAATGATGTGAACTTGATATCAAAATATGAGCATCTGCATTTTTGAAAAATAATCTTCCATGTTTTATTGCTGTTGCTTACTAGTATAATTTTACTATACCAACGGTTTTCACCTTTCGTTTCGAAATACACTAAAGCTGTAGGAACTATAATGAAAATTTATATACGTTATTTATCAGATGTTTGAAGCTATACATATGGACCATATTCATCACAGCATGTCAGTGACTTCATAAAGTATGTTTTTATTTAATTGACACCGCACGCATTCATTTTTATTTTAAAGTATGAAACAGTTCTACCAAACACAAAAGTACTATTGTATTATAATGGCAAATGGTTTAAGTAATTTTCCTTGTAATCTTTTTTCCACTTGCTTCTTAAGTTGTGTCATTAATTAGAAACAAAAGAAAAAAAGAAATAAGTCGTTAACAGAACAAAATGAAATACCACAGAAAATGTACAAAACGTAGAAAATATTCTGCAAATTTATTGTTAGTGGTATTCAGTTAACAGTTAACAAAAGTCTGAACAGAATTAAAATTTTTACAAATTCTCATTATGTAATCCAGCATTTGATGAATATCGAATAGCATTTTAAAGTTGAATGTCACCCCTAAGTATCTTATGTCCTCAATTTTATAGTTACACGAATTTTTTTTTAATATCACTGGTGAATGAGATTTGTTTACACCTAACTATAATATTTAGAAAAAGTTGATTATCTTCGTAAAAATTGCAGAGCCTGTGTAAGCCACATTGCAGTTTTACAGACTATTTGTCGGTCAATTTTAAGATCATCCGCGGATAAGAGGAAAGTTGGGATGTTCAAACCATTTATAAATATTATTTAAATATATACTAAATAGTAGAGAACCTAAATATGAATCTTGAGCAATGCCTGACAGTAATTCTACATATTTAAAAATATGGCCTCTTAAGGCAACTGCTAGTGATCTGTTAGTATATCTGTTAATATAAGAACAGAACCACCTAAAAAAGTCACCATGTATACTGATCTCAGTTTACGAACAAGAATCGTGTGATTAATCGTATCAAATGCATTGCCCATGCATTGTATAAAGTCAGAATATAATCCACTGATCGCAAACCATAAAATCCATGTTGTGATATAAGTTTGTAACTATAACTTTGGGAACTGCCTAACTTCAGGTGAAACAATTCAGTCGTATGTTGATAAAGATTGTTTTTGTTGTCTATTTCTAGAAAAGTCTTATTCAGACAGTCTATGTTGCTACAGTTTTACAGTCCAAATTCGGAAAAATTTAAATTCATATGGCTTATTGAATAAGTATCTAGACTTTCTGAATTGATGTTTTCTTAGCTCATCGAGATTGCAATAAAATATAATTTTGGCAAAATATTTCAGTTAATATATATTGATCATTTATTCGGCCACTGTAGACGTCGTTTTTTTGAAGCTTTGGGCTTGTCAGTTTTGTTACTATAGGCGCTGTTTTAAAATTCTACTCCTTTCCTTTGGTCCTTTTATCGTTATGACATATCATTTGAAAGCGCATTTTACCCTAAAATTCTTTATGGAAAGATTTTTACGTGGTACTCATTATTCGTCATTATAATTGGTTATAGTTTGCTTTCAAAATTTATTAGAATTGATGAAATCATTATGAAACTTGTTTGGTTTATACTTGTGCAGGGTCTAGCAACAATAAGATTAATGGGTGTTGCGCCATGGATAGTACAATGTTTTGTTGTTTGTCATCTTGTGGTTTCCGAAGAAAACTTCTGCTTATGTTTAATGGGAATAAATTAAGATTACAAAACAAGGTATTAAATGCAGGTTTTTACATGCAGCTGCAATCACTTCATTTTTTTAATCGTTTATCTGCCGCGCTGCTAAGCGATCAAAACTCGTTGTAGTTCTGGATAATTACAGGCCAAAATGATTAGGTTGTGCTCTCCGAGCAAGTTTTCTTTGTAGGTACATCAGCGTTTTGAAGACGTGTTTAGCAGCCCTATCAACTTTCGTTCAGTAACGCGTTTTAGAAGTTAGTAGTACCACCAACATTAACGTTAGTAACGCCGATATCGAGCCACTAGTGCTACTCCGTGGTTATGTGTGAAAAAGTCAACTTTCTATATCTCAACGAATTCTTATATATACTGTTTTACTTCATCAGTCATTTGTATAGACCCGAAGGCGTTTTCGATAATAAACATTGACTACACCAGACTTTCTCATTGGGAGTTATCTTGAGCATAAGGTTTTTAAAAGACAGTGTAAGATCTTATAAACGTTCTGCTTAATTATAGAAAAAAACTGCAGTAATGCTTCAACGGTTAATACCAGATAAAATGTCTGACTTTTTAAAATTGATTTCATTTTATTAGTTTTGCTATTGGAAGAATTAACTTGGGGAGTTCTTAGTCTTTTTTGCTAGATGGTACTCAGTTTCAAAACTTAAAGCTTCAAGATACAAATCAATTAACTGTTGATCTAACAAAATGGAATTCTAAATCAAATTAAGGAAACATTGCATTGCAATTAATGGATCTCGTTTTTATTCATCTAGTTGAACGTCTATAATTTGCTTAGACTTCATGCAGTTGTTTGTATATTATCTAATTGATCTACTGTAATTTAGTGGTTTGTAGCTCTCAGTCATTTTCTACATCGTTGTATAAGGGTGAACATCACATAATGGGCCAATGTGAGTAAGAAAATTGTCAAAAATGCAAACAGTTTTATTATTGAAACTAAATATTGTTCTGTGCTCCTATATGTTTGAATTATGATTATGGAAGACTTTAGCCACTAGCGCATGGAAATAGGTCATTTCGGTAACGACTGAAACTGAAGACAGAAGTATTAGGAAAAGCCATGCTATTATCAGTTTAGTAAAATTTTCTTATTTAAACAATAGAATGACACAAGGAAAACATTAACCTTAGATCTATTTGGACATGGCGGTCATAGATATACTACTAAAGTGTAATTTGTTGAAAATTATCCTAAAATAGCCATGCAATATCTTACAGATATAGTTATGGTGATCTTAGTAACTTTATCTACGACTCTTCAATAATATAGTCGTTATACGCGTAACCATAGGGATATAACCATACTCATAAAAGACTAGTGAATTGTCTGGATTTTATTCACTGGTGGTGTTTTGTTGGTTGCCTATTTATAGATATAAACAAAATAGAAATTGTTATAATCTCAAACTATTTATTGTTAGAAAAGAAATTTGGACATCGTCTTCAGAGGATCCTTGTATTCCAGATCTAAAACTCTCTTTGTGAAGATTGTTTACTTTCATTGATGTCTACATATCCAAGAATTTGAACATCGCCTTCCTCAGAGAAATCCACCTCCAGATCTTCCTCAGAAGTGTTAGAATCGTAGATAAAACGTCGTATTCGACTCGCACATAATGGGCATTATTCACTCGGATGATTTACACACGAGCCTACAGTATTAGTGATCTGCTATAAAAAGTAATGAGTATTTCTTATTAGATTGTCAGTTTGACAGTTACAATAAGTTATAAAATTAAAACACTAAAAGTAAAATCATTAGTTACCGAAATGAGGATTTGTTACCAAAATGACGTTAGAAAATAAACTTCCTCTGCTAACTAACAAAATGTACATTTATTTTTATAAGAAATACATTTGAATTCAAAAATAAAAACTAAAAATCTACCGTATTACAAAAAAAGCACCAAAAGAGACTTTAGAGCATAAAACAATAATATATATAGGTAACTGCTTCATTAAACAAGCTGGACACAGAAAACCTTCATTGTTTTTATGGATATTATGCTTTAAAATACACTTTATATGTTATGATCTGCTACAATTTTTGCACATGATTCCTGGTAAATTCTTTGTTATTTAAAAAGTACATGCAAAGCACAGCTTCCCGGTTTGAACAATCTTATTGTTTGGAAATGACCGCAAGACCACGTTGATGCAGATGTTTGGCAGTCTAAGCAATAATTTAAGAAAATGGGTGTTAAAATCTTAAAAAATATATATTTCTAGTTTGCCCAATCATCTTGTATTTTTTAACTTTCCACTAAAGAGCTTCGAAGTCACTGCTTTTTCCTTTTGATGGTCGAATTTTTTCGAATTATCTCGTAACTGGACACACAAAACCTCACCAAGAAGCAAACGTTTTTTTATGTCTTCTGGAATATTGCGACCTTCCGTAATTTGTTTCACTTTAGTATTTGGAGAAGTTTCTATCTGAAATATGGTTGGCGTATTACGTTTGGCCTTATTGACACTGCAGGTATTGTTTAGATTTTGTTTGATTAGTCTGTCTCGTCTTTCTACTTTTTTTCTGAGCTGTTCTAGTTTCTTCTTCAACTCTGATATTGTGTTTTCAGCTTGTTTTAACTTTCTGTAGCAACTTTTCTTATGATGCCTTACCATTTTTCTTCCTCTTATTTTCTTTTTTGATGGTGTATTGAAATTTGAAGAACTATATTTTTCACTTATATCAGATTGTGCATTATAATTCTTGTTAAAACAGCTATTTTGGCCACGTTTGGGGCTATTAGTGCTATTTTGTAATATCAAATTATGTCCAAAAGGCTCACCGATATTGGCATCCATATCATCATCTATAGTTGGGGGAGAATTTTCTCGAAGATACCTATCGGTAGCTTAAGCGTTTTTTCTCGTTCTTCGATACTTTAAACTAGCTTCCTTCCATTTCCTTCTTTGCATATTTTGTTCTTCCTTAGAAAGTGATACTAAATTTTTTATTTAGTTTCGGTAGAAACTTTACTATCATTTTCATTTAATACTTTATATTTATTTTCAAATTAGATTTCCTCTAAACTTCATGTCTCTTTTTCTGCTCTTTTTCGCGTTTTGCGTAAGCTTTCTCACGATCTAGTTTAAGTTTTCCTTTCAGTGTAAAATTTTTAGTTTCATACATCTCCCTGTGAAATATAAAGAAACTAGACCATCACATAAACTATGAAACCATGTAATCCTAATTTAGAATCATTTCGGTAACAGCAACGTCATTCCGGGAACGTTTTTTAAATTGTAAAATTGTTACCTGAATAACGTTGCCGAAATGACGAAATATGGTTTAACTGGTCACATAGCCGATATTTACTGAGCGATTTTTTTACAAATTTGAGGTTATGTTTGGGTTCAGTATTGTTTTGTAAGTAAATACTCAATTTAGGCAAGACGCGCGTATAACTAGTACACAAATGCGTTACTGGATTGACGAGTAAAAAGAATACGCAAAGATTCTCGCCAGATTATTTAATTATCACCAGTAAATTAAAAATATTTTTAAAAACCTACCTTATTACCGGAAACGTACACACAACCGCCGATCTTTGACCATCGACAATAGATCCCTTCGCGGCAAACTGTATAAGCTAGGCTTGCTTAAATGGTATGTTACCAAAATGACGTCTTCTGGTCATAATAATTTCTAAACGTGATAAGATTATGCTTTGCTTCCATAAAATTGCAGTTAATTTCCAAAGTTACGATTTGGACGCGTTACCGAAATGACAACTTCCTGCTCCTGTCAGCTGTTGTCAGTAGCCATTTTATCAGAATAACGTAAGAAGCTTCTCACACGTATTTCTCTAGTTTATTTATAATAAAATCACGTCACCAATTTCACAATCTATACCGGATGTGGAATCGGTTGATGCAGCCTAAGGAATTAATATTAAATTGTTCATGTTCATTTAATTGCTCCGCTAAATACGATGTTTTAGGGCAAAAATGTAAATATAGTTTTTGTAGATAGCACCTTCTTATTTTTATTTATTCGAAACTGGACAAAAATTAAAATCGTAATTTTTGCAAAATTCCTATGGTCCTAACCGTTCCTACACTCCGTAGATAACAACATCATGAAAACTATAATCCTGTACGACCTTCTTTCTAAAATTAAATATTTAAGGTAAACAGCACAGCAAAGAAGAATAAATTTGAAATGCCAATTCTTGATAAAGCAATTCAAATAACTGTTTTTCATATTGGGGCTTATAGGTATTTAAAAAATTACCCAGTTCAACTTACATTATTTATCTGATAGTCAACAAATATATCCAATAAATGCTAGAATTATTTATACTTATGTTTCATAATTTTTTCACTGAAAACATCAAGGTTGCACGTGCGTAAGTTTGTTAAATTTTACAGTTAGAAAATCGTACCACGCTTTCCATTTTGTGTTATCACCAGCTGCATAAAGTTTATATGCAAATGCACGCCGTGAATAGGTACTAATATCGTCTAATTAATAATGAGGTATTAATAGCCTGTCAGCACCAAGGTGGTTGCTTCTGTCCTTGAGGCAATCTGAGCTTACCGTCTAAGTGCTTTTAATGCATGTGTTCCCTCTAATATACCTAACATAAGGTTATGCAACGTATTTGTACACACAGCTTGACATACTAATTACGATAAGCAAAAACAGTGAACATCTAAATGTTTGTTTTTGACCTGTGTAAACTTTTAAAATAGGTTCTTAATGCATTTGCAGATTGTATTTATCCAAAATCAATATTGTACTAAAAGACCAACGAGCAACAGGAACAAAGAATATTTTTAGATGTGGAATTAGTGTGCAGCCCTAACAAACATTTACAGACTCAGAAGATCAAGTCAAATATCAAACAAGGTAATACAAATGGTAGTCAAACGGTATTGTTTGCCTTAAGGCGCCACTGTTTCGACTAAAGATTTGTAAAAGTCATTGAAAGACATTAAATAAAATATTTGTTGAGTGAAGAGTTCTGAACAGAATAATTTTATTACCGCTAATAGAAAATGCTTTTTAGAATAAATTATCGAATAAATTCTAAAATCTTTTCTGTTTTGTTTGCTTAACGTTTTGTGCTTGATTTTATTTAAAACAACATCTTTTTCTTGTTTGATTAAAAATTACGTATTTTATAAATACATAAACCACTTACTGTTTACTTTAAACTTAAATTTGTAAATCTGAGAAATTCATAGATGTATGCAGTTACGCAACACGTTTCAATAAAAAAAGGAGAAAATATTGATATTACCTTTTACAATAAAACCGACAAAAATATCTAGTATTAAGTATAATCCTTGAGATGCTCAAATTAAAATTCCCTTAGGTCATAAGCAATAATGGATTTGCAAATTTCCCATCACTAGGTCTTTAATATTCCTGCAGATTTTATAAATTTAAAAGCAACACAAAAGTCACATCACCGAGTACACTTCATCTCTGAAGATATGCCCGGGATTCCAGACCAAACAGTGAACGACTTGCACAGTTTATACTGTATTCCGTCAGTATTTATGTTCGACTGTCTTAAGCCTTAGCCACCGGTAGGTAAAACGTTGAAATTAATTTTTTTGGGTGATGTGATTTTTACACTACTTTGATTTATTAAGCAATTGCGAGGACCTCTTTTCATTGAAAGTGTTTGACTGTCTAAGTAGCTTCTATTTTCTTTCAGACAGAACACTGTCTATATTCATGGTTTTTTAGAATTTATTAGCCAGGAGGAGGTTTGCAGGTTTGCAAATCAAGCGTACACCACTGTCTATTGGAAGTATATCAAGCACAGTTGATTCCGCGGTCAGCACTAGGCATGCGAACCTGTAAAAACATATCACTGGCTTCCCCTGTATCAACATTAAATTTTGACAAATATGGCTTCGATTAACTGAATAGTAGGGTCGAAGTTTCAATGCATCTAATGTTGATATCCTTATGACTATTCCCGCAGGCCGCAGAGAGAAAATTATACTATACCAAAACAGATTTCAAATATTTACTACAGTAAGGGACAAAGGTGTTCAATAAAGTCTGTGTGTTCAACGAAAAAACGCAAGACGCTAACCCGATCCGGGCAAATAGAAGTGAGAAAGGTACAGCTTGGAAGGAGTTTGTACAATATGGGTAAAATAGAATTTGCACAGCTTAAGCAAAAAATAGAGAACTCGAACGGAATATAATCTTTATGAGAGTAAGGCATATTGAAAACAGAAACAAGAAAAGCGAGACCAAGATGAAGACTGTACAATTGAGACTAGAGAAGAATAGATCTTCAAACACAAACGAGAAGAAGAACGTTCAAGAGAAAAGGCATAACATCGTTTTGAGTTTAGTAGCTTTCAATGAACAAAATTGTTGATAATTAAAAGATACTAGCCTCAAAAAGAAAATGGAGGACTTGAAAGGAACTGCATAGTTTGGGCAAAAAACAGAATAGAGACAGTACATCATATGTATGTAACTTACGCAATCTTCATGAAAGCAAGGCATATTGGAAACAGAAATAAGAAAATTGAGACCAAGATCAAAACTGGAAAGGCATAACATCATTTTGAGGTTAGCATCTTTCAATCAACAAGCTTGATGATAATTAGAAAATACTAATCTAAATTTTAAAAAAATAGAAAAAAAACAGAGCATCATGTGTATGCAATCTACTTAATCTTACAAAAGTTAGGCGTATCGGAAGCAGAGACCAGACAAAATGATACCAAGATGAAAACTGTATAACCTAAACTCGAAAAGAATGAATTTCCAGCTCAAAACCAGGAGAACATTCAAGAGAAAAGACATTAACATCATTTCGAGGTTAGCATCTTTCAGTCAAAGTACGCTTTCAGCTTAATGTTGATTGATAGGTATCTACTAACCTCAAAATGATGTTATCCAAAATACAAAACAGAAAACAACATATCGCTGTTTCATATCTTTTCTAAAATAAAGAAAGTCGAAATAACTTACGAAAATGTATAAGTTGCATCTAAGCGCGTCATCATTGGTGAATCACCCCGTATTACAGTAAGTTATGCAGTTATAAAACACAATAACTTCAACTGGAAAATCCTTTCTGATCTTAAACAGATCTAGTAAAAAGATGAGTCGACTGGCATCAGAGCAATATCACACAGAGTATTTCATTCCATGTTCAGAATGTTCCGGGTTCGTGTTGCAACGTGAAAATCTTTGAAACTATAAAAGACACAAGGTTGTTAATTGAGACAAAGTTACAAAAATTTAGTGCTAACTAGGGATCTGAAAAGAAATTCCGATTATCTTCATTTGTTTTCAAGATTTCTTTAAAAAACGAAAATTTTTATTCATTGTTATTTACTGGTTTATCTTTTAGGATATGAAGCTGAACTTCTTTTTTAATTTCACTGGAAACGTTGGCTTTTCAAATATACTTTAAAAATAATTGCTATCAACAACAAGGGTAGATATTATTTATACAGGGTGTTTACTAAACGTGCCAACAAAAATTCAGGGGGTTATTCCTTGGATTATTTTAAGATACTTTTTGTCCGTGAATGATTTTCGAAAAGACGGTTTGTTTCGAAGATACAATGCGATAAAGGTAAAGTAAAACTATGATGTACTGCACTGGGCCTAAGGAGTACAAAAAATGTCCAGAAATACGTAACTTGTCACCGTTTCCATAGTGACTTGTCATTTTCTCTCTTTGAAAGTTTGCAAAATTGTTTGCGTCGCGTATTTTTGTTAGACACTTAAAACTTTTGTTAGTGAAGCTCTCTAATATAAATGGGCTATACAAACGCGAGATGATGGATATGCATTTTATGTCTAGACTTGCCAATGGAAATTCGTTCGAGGCCAGGCAGTTTTACAGTGAACGATTTCAAAACCGTCATGTTCCTGTTAGAAAAACTTTCCAAAGTATTCATCAACGCCTTCATGAAATAGGCACCTTTAAACGAAATGGGAAAATCACAAAGACCAACAGTAACAACGGTAGAATTGGAAGAAAATGTGCTGAACATGGTTGAGGAAGATGTAGCTACTTCTACCAGAAAAATAGCAAATGCTTTGAATGTAAGTAATAGGACTGTGTGGAAAATTTTGAAGGAGAACGGCTTGTATCCATACCACATTCAGCGCGTTCAGAAACTTATTCCTGCTGATTTTTCTCAACTTGATGCATTTTGTCAATGGCTTCTGCAAACTTTGGTTCAAATCTCTCAATTACTGGCGCTGATTCTTTATACCGATGAAGCAAATTTTTCCAGAAATGCAATTAGGAACTTCCAAAATAACAATGTGTGGACTGACGAAAACCCACATGACGCACTTGAAGATAGTCTTCAACATCAATTTTTATTAAACACTTGGATTGGAACTGTGGGTGACTGGCTAATTGGACCGGTATGTCTACCAGGAAGACTTACCAGTGAGGTGTATCGAGATTTTTTAGAATAATCACTGCCTGGGTTTCTAGGGGGTGTACCATGTACCAGCAAACATATGAAGATTGCTGGATTTTATCCTTTTTGCGGGCACGGTGCCATGAATGAGTTATCACAGTATATCATACTCCCTGATCCATCCGTTCACACCCTTAGTAGTTCTACACTAGAAGGTAGTGCGATAGATGGGAACGGTAATGATGATTTTTGCTTCCAAGAATTGGGCCCCAATGCTTTCTTCGAAACAGGTTTGCTTGCATAAGGTGACACCTACTTATTCGAAAGTTTCGTCATCCACGCTACATAGCTTGCTTGCATACTAGATGGATCGATAGTTCTCCCACGTTGTAGATGGAGATGTTTCCTTCAAGTTGCAGTTTACAATCTTACTATAGTCCGAATTTATTTCCCGCTACAGATCAAATTTATCTTCTCCTAAAATTCAAAGTTTGTTTTGTTGTTTTCCTGGACGGTTATAGTTAAAGAAATATTAGGAAAGCTAAAATAGTTTTTAGCTGGAGAAGGTATATTTTAGAAGATATAAAATATTATACGTAAATTATTAGATCAGAAGCTTCTACAAGAAGTTTTCATTTGTGAAAAACAATAAAAGGTAGACACAGTTACAAAAGAATAATAAAGTGAGTGTGTAGATCAGAGCTGAAACGAAGCAGGTCCAATGTTATTAGTCTAATCATGTTTTATCACTGTACGAATTTTCTTTTCATATTTTGTGAGGAAATGTAGAATCTAACCACATATAAAATTTCTGTAGTTAACTCTTTTGTAATTTAGTGAAAATATTAAACAGAAAGATTTGCTGTCACTGTCATGAATTAGTAATTAGAGTCGCCAATTAAAATGTTGCCGTAGAAATGATCTAATTTTCATTATTATTAAATGTTTGAGTTTTAATTTTTCTTTCGCATTTTCACCTGTATCATTTGTACATATAAAAACTAATTATTGTGTGCTAAATTTGCAATAGTTAATCTTAATTCAATAAAATATTTACTACTAATGCTCTTGTAAGCTAAACCAGTCTCAGTTTTACTTGATGGCAAATTCTTTAAGATTGACATCAAGCGTTTACGTACACAAACCGCCACAAAAATAACAGACTACGGATTAAATTACTGAACAAAAGGCTCACGGGAGACAAATCTGCTACGAAGATTAGTGGGAAGACGCCTCGGCGCCACTCGTTATAGCAGGAAAACCAACTCATGAAGTTGTTACCTACTAAAAGTTGAAACAAAAGCTTTTATTTTATCTGCACAAAAGGAGTGAACAGATTTTATATAGCATAGAGAACTTCGAAAAAGATGTTTGACAAACTATTTTGTTTACTCTTAAAGGAAATTCGTAATGGCGCGCAGTGAGTGTATGCTTCAAGTAACTTTTGGATATAAATAGTGTACAATGTAGCCAGTCCAATTCATTTTTGGAATCTGAAGTATTCGGAGTGTAAAACAGGAATTGATGCGTCCTCATATTTTTTTTCTATTTTTAGATACATTGAAATGAAGTTTGTACACGCGGATATGACATCAGCGCCTCTTGTATATTTCATATTTTTAGAGCTTGCATTCAAATGGAAGTTCCTTGATATACTATGTGGATACCTAAAACTTTCAATGCCTATAAAACTTTTTATTGTAAATGTAGTTTGTCGATGATACGTAGTAGGTATACTGGAACGTGCATAGAAATCTTCGCTTATTTTATCACTGGGGCCAGAAATTATATGTTCTGAAAACCTTTAAAATAAATGCTACATATACGCTTTTTAAAACTTTATAAATATGCATCATATTGCTTAACATATGCTGAATATATGCACTGAAATGTTCGCAATCTTTCCTGGCCCCCTAGCAAAACAGGGGAGTCCCCCGTGAGCAACCAATCGGACACAGCCCACACAAGGCGAGTTCAAACATGATGTGGTTTCTTCGGACCCTTACAGTTTAGTAGCACTAGCAGTGTAGATGTTTTTCAATAGGGTTGTTTAGTGAAATGTAATCTATGCAATTTTTACACGCTTTTTGAAAGTATTTTATATTAATAACGATCTGTGAAAATTTGAAGTATATAAAATGAATATAACAAAAGACATTTATAAAAAAAATAATGTGACGTCATTGCACCCAATGGTAAAGATGGTAACAAGCTGCGAGTGTGAGTTTACTAACACTCCAGCGTCGTGATGAACGTTATCCTCAACTTTTTATGAGAATTTCGCAGGTTCGATGGCAAAAAGTAAAGTGCATTTATATGCATCATAAAAATTGTTAATTCATAAAATATGTATACGCAAAAACTTAATTATTTGAATTATAGCAAAACATCTTTCAGCTGACACCTCTACATAGCAAACACCTCTGTATTAAAGACACTTTTCTAAGTTCCAAAAGCTGTTAATCCGTGAGTTTTTGTCCTTCATCGCAGGCACCCCTGATTCCGGATAACTTTGTTTGGCACGGCCGTTGTCCGTTATAGAGATGTTTCAATGTATATGCTCTAATCTTTTATATATGCATTTATATGTACTGTAAAACTTAGTAAAAATGTAGTACTCCTTCTGATCACTAAAAATACCTTAACAAGATGCGGCTGGATACCTTAATATAATTCCGGGACCTATTTATCATA
>VTPC01001387.1:9686-35431 GCA_011009095.1 Ignelater luminosus | reverse complement strand
ACAAACAATTTATGAAGCGTTTTGTATGTGTAATTCCTATATATAATTCCTTCGGCTATTAAGATGTTAATTAACATTCCTGTCAACAGGGAATTCGTCAGAACAATGCGTAGGTGCAACCAGCAACGTTCTAATAAATCGGTAATGTAGAAGAGAGTCAAAACAACTACCTTTGAAATATATTTTGTAACATTGGCACACCTACGTTAAGCTTTGTGTTGATTATTTTACTTCCACCGCAATCACTCAAACAGCGATACAATCGCTTACCGTTTCAAATGATGCTTTGTACAGCAGTCATTATACCAGAAGTAAACAGACATTTAAAAGATCATTTTCAATTTCTCTTTCTTCAAAAGAATGTACCAATGGTTTCTTTAATATTCAAAACAATCGAAGATTTTAAAAGCGTTAATATAAAAATTAGTTAGTATCTAAATCACTTTCTTGTTTTAGTTTTCAAAGTAATGCAACGAACTTTGATTAGAATCTATAAAATTAAATTCCTTCTGTATAGAATTTTTATTTGTTGAGAACCGCTGGTTAAGATGTGAGAAACTTCAACGTCAGGTGTGAATACCCTAATTGAAATTAAACCGGGCTAGTGTAGAAACCGCATAGCTATAAAAATAACAATCAGATCAACATACACACTCATTTCTTTTTTTACTGATTCTATTAACGACACCATATCGGGTTTTATTTTATACCTTAAATATTGTAATTAGGGATTCAAAAGTCGTGTAAATCAGTCAAGTCTTTCGAGTAGGTGTTTAATAGAGGTACAAATTGGTAATTCAAGTCATAAAAGAGCACTAGCTACATGTCTTTCTGAAATAAAACATAAATTTTCGATAATTTTATGTTATTTACTGGTTTCTGCATTCCTAAACACTTTACATTTAGATTTCGGACTTTGTAATTATTTTAAACCTTTTTTTAAATCGCTTACATGCAACGGAGTTGTCTCATTCTATAGCTATGCTAATAGGAAATTAAAATACCTTCAGGGCTTAATGATGTTTAATGGTATAGTTTTTCTATGTCTTACTACAGAATATGAAAATATTAGTTACTGATTCCTTAAAACCATACAATCTTTAAGGCAGAAACGGTGGTAAAATTTCATAAGCAAAGTTGGTTTTACACATGACAAAACTGTAGAAACAGTTTTCATAAGAAAATACTATACGGCACATGTCAAATCGAGATTTAGCCCAAATGAAAAAAAACTTATAAAATTAATAATCAAACAAAAGACGTTGGTTAAGAAGTTGCGAAAACAATTCTAGAGTTATAACTGAATTGCGAAGGAATAACGCTATATCAAAGTATAATTCAGCCAAGTCATGGAACAAGTGTCTGCCAAAACAGAAATACCAGACTCAAAAACGAAAGAAATTTTAAGTTCACTTTGTTATAGCTATTCGATAAAGGCCTTCCTGATTCCACCATGGTTTAAGCTGAACATTTGTCATCCATTCTTGAACAATTAGTTTAGTGGTTGCAAAGGCAATTTTCCAGGCTGGTTCTGGTCCCATTAGCGACTCAGAATCCCGGCCTTTGTCGACTTATGTACTAATTGCTTGTTCTCCTGATATCTTTGTTTCCAAACTAGATTTTGCTAGATATTAGCTTTAGTTTGCACTGTTACTTCCCAGGCTCTTCTTGATTCTGCAGCTCGATTTAATCCTTCTTCTCAGTCTTTTTCTTTGAACGTAACTATTTTCTAAGGTTTGTGAATATCCTAGGTTTACCTAATCTTGTCTGCTTGCATACTAGTAAAATGCAATTTTGAAATCAAATAAGCGTTAAGTTAAAACTTTTTAACCTCTGTAATGCCTGTAAGAGCTAAAGCTCATTGTGCTTTTCAGTATTGCCTGTTCTACAATCTACATAAGTAGCCAAAGCTTTTCACGGAAACCTAAGATGTGGCTCTTACGTCTTTTTTATTTTTCCTTGCTTTTCACTCTTCTTTCTCACAAAGCTTATAAAGTAAATTGTTTTTCACTTTCAGAATTAAGATTTAAATGACTATTGATTTATTGCACAGTAACTTATGAGATACTCTATTTGTTCTTAGTAAGTTTGCAGTAGTATTCAGCAGGAACTTCAAATAAACACCATAGGGTAAGCATTCTTTATCTATTATTCCGTAATACATCGTTTAGTGGTTGCAAAAGCAATTTTGCTGGTTGGTTCTAATCCGATTAGTGGTATAGTACTCCCAACCCTTGCCAGCTTATCTGCTTCTTTGTCTCCAAATATGAGCTGGTGTCCTGTTGCACTGACAAGCATACCAGACTTGTTTTTTGTGGTCTACGAATCTTTCCAGGTTACTGTGGTACACAATATTACCTGGTTCTGTATCTCAGGCTATTGTTAATTCTGCTTTCTTAAAGGTGACTAGTTCAGTTTCAAGTCCTGCTTCTCATCTGTCCATAAACCAGACGTCCTCATTAATGTGAGTAGATTTCCTTTTGAATGCAACTATCTTGTAGAGTTTGTATAATTTTGAACAATACTTATTTAGAAACTTCGGTGCGATCATCATTTGCGTTTTCTGAATAACTTTCACTTCTAAGTCTATAAACATTTTTATCTACAGTCAGTGAGTTATTTAAGCCTCATTTTTTGCCAAACATTACATCTGCAAGTCCAAACGGCCCTGGTGGTTTTGCTGATAATTTTAGTATCCAAGGTTCTCCTAAATAATTTACTTCAATAGTAACTACTAGTCTGGTTTTGTAGTCTTTCTGAGTCTACTAAGATCTCTTTTTATTAAAAAAAAGAATAAGTAAAGTTTCTGGGATTTACCAAGAATTTTATCTCTCCAACGTGTTCAAGGCTAGTTGTGCTTTGAACAGTGTAGCGCAAGATGTTCTGTGAGGTGGAAGGTATTTCTGGAATGAACAGAAGTATACAGTAACTATAAGACGTTAAAGTTACATTCAAAATTATCTTGTTTTTCCTTTGGTATTTTGGAAGCTAAGTATGTGCAATATACAAATACATTTTTCTGTCTGGCTGCTCCGGTAAAGCGTATTTCATAAATTCTTAAACGGAGAATTCCTGTTAAGGTTTCTACAGATGATCTGACTTTATCAACCCACAGACAATCGTTTTTCTTAACATCTCGTAGGCTATGAGAAATCGGTCCGGTTTGGTAACTGTTTCGATATGTACTACTCATGAGCAAATTGTTTGCCCATTTAACCGACCTTGTATCTCTTACGGTTTAAAAGATTCCAATGCAGGCCGTCTCCCACTTAACACCCTGTATAATATACAAATTTGTGTAAATACACAAAATTTAAGATCCTACTATCAGTGTAATAGAATGAATAAAATAATAAAATTACATTCTTGATCTCGTAATTTTCATTGCCATTTTGCGTTAAAAATTCCGTTGAAGAAATAGCTGTATGGATTCGCTAGGAAATGAGTCACCGGAATCTTCCGGGTAAGGATGGGTATTCGCAGTTTCATTCTATACAGCTGCTTCTATATAGATAACATTTAAGTAATATTTTTTACGTTAATATTCTTTACTTGTAACAAAAGAGTTAATGATATAATTCTTATATTTTTTTACAGAATATTCCACAATAGTCTTGAAAAGAAAAGAAATTGTCATCAAGAACGCTCTTTCTCAGAACAAAAATTTTCTTATTACATTAACTGAGGATCATTTGACTACAGTAAATGGACAGCCGTTTACTTTGTGTGCTGATGTCAAAAGCGTCTTGAGAAAATTGTTCTACAAACTCCGCACAAAGTTTCAAGACTGCGACAGGACCTACAACAGGTTTCTGGCAGCAAATGAATCGTGGCTGGAAATGGATGTTTATCTATGTGACAAACCTAAAAACATTTCTGTGCAGGTATCACAGAGCGTCCATCTACCAGTTTTGAAGCTATACCCTATTTGTTCAGTTTGTAAGCATAGAGGATTAGCGGAGATATTCTATACACGAGAAGTTTAACAACTTCTGTCCTTGTTATTCTAACGTTTTTAAATAGATACTGTGTTGAACGTATAGTATTGAGTTATGGGCATCTCCTCGATTTTGTCGTACAATCAAAATAGAATTTTTGCAAGAAACTGCTGAATCTACAAGGCTTCTGGTAGACGATATTAAAGAGCAAGAGCGCATCTTAACACCGTTTGAAACAATTGTTGATGGGAAAGAAGTAAAGGTAGCGTATATATTATCGCTTACAATAATCGATGGAAAAGTTTGCAATTCGCTGACCAGCACAACTTCAAATCAGAGATGCTATCTTTGTCACTCTACATTAAAGGAAGATCATTTGCAGTTTGGAGTTTCCAGTTGCCTGGATTCGTTTTTTTTTTGGAGTGCCTTTTGTACATTTCTTATAAATTCGATGCGAAAAAATGCCAAAATCGTGACGAAGATAAACAAAAGATCAAAACTCGAAGAAAATAGATTTGAAAAGGTTTTCGTCAATAATTATGGCTCTTGGTAGACCAGCCAAAACAGGCATATGGAAATACAAATGACATAAAATGCTGCGCGACGTTTTTTTTTGAAAATGCGGCAATTTCGGCAACAATAACTGGACTGGACAAGACGTTGATCAAAAGGTTTCTCGTCGTATTAAAAGTTATTTCTTGCGAATTCGATGTTGATGTTCCCAAGTACAGGAAATATTGCCTAGAAACAGCCCCTTTATATGTACTTCTATATCCCTGGTTTTACATGCCAACTACGGTTCACAAGATCCTAATTTACAGCGGAAAGATTCACTTTTACCAATCGGACAAATGTCTGAAGAGGCCCAAGAGTCTTTTAACAAATTCATTAAAAAATATCGTCAAGATTTTGCAAGAAAATGTAGTCGCGTAAAGAATGTGGAAGATGTATTTTACAGGCTTTTGGTATCATCAGATCTGCTGGATAAATTGTCAGCGAAACAATTGGAAGCGTTGGAATGTGAAGCTGTTGAATTGTTAAAAGCACCCAGTTCTGAAATTCAGAGCAGTGATGAAGCGTATTAATGTCTTTTGACGAACATTATTGTAATTTATTTTTGTAATTATGTATTCAGAATAATTTAAAAAATAAATGTGTTATTATGTTAATATTTCAAGTTTTCTACTATTTTCATTCCGCCATTTGAATCCGACATTTTGTTTTTCAAAATCTTAAGTTCAGATTCTTAATCAGCGGTCTCAAAAATCCCTATATCTGAGATTTCATGCAAAATATAACAATGTTGATACTTTTTGTCCTCCATATTGGATTCGCCATTATGTTTTTATAAACTTTATGTTCAAATTCTTAATTATTGGAAAACTACAAGTTGTTTAAAAAAATGTCATAAATAGCAATATTTGACAATCTTAAGACATCAAAGACTAGGTATAGCACAATTTATTTTATTGTGGTTGCAATTCTTTATCAATTATCATTCCGAACTAGTCATGCAGTGCTATTAAACCTAAAAAGCAATTAACAGTATTTTCTTCCGCAATATTCTTAATACCTTTCGTGCCGTTGTTTCTATTGTGATAGGCATTAATTATTCCGTTTGCCGAAATCATACCCCGTCGGAAACTGCACCACCCGTTTCACTAGCAGTAGGTTTTTTCTAAACGCCCTGTATATCACATATTTGACAAGACAACTATAGAGATGTCCAATTTAAAAATAATTACCATTAGACAGGAATATTTATAAAATAGGTTAACAAATCATATTTGAACACATAATTTAGTTTACAAACGAGTTAAAAATGGTAATGTTGTCATGTAAACAGAATTTCAATTAAGAATTCTATAAGATAAACTAATTATTGCAGTATAAACAAAACAGCATACGCAAATTAAAAAAAAAAGCTTTAACCATAATATTTGGTCGGTGTTTTTACAAAGTCTACTGACATACATAAAAGGGAAGTTAATGATGAGAAAATTTGTTTCAGCTGTGCCTTGTAAAACACATTTGAAATAATGACCCAAACCCACAATTTCTTCAAGATAATTAGATTTATTTTTAAACTGTTTGTTCTTTAAACGTTTTCTAACTCGTTTTTACTGTTTAGTTTCTATTCTATTTATACAGAACGCGATGAGTTTGTGGCTTGAACGGCGACAAATTGTGTCATTAGTTAGAACCACATAAAAAAGCGACCACAGAAGTCACACAGTCACAGAATAGACGATCATCTCTGCCAACAAACCATAAACACGTGCGAAATAATTTACTAGAGACGCACCTGCTTGAAAATATGTGTACTTTCGACGACATATTATAGAACATTTAGGAGTTTTCTTAGATATCTAAAAATACATACAAACACAGTCCACATAATAAAGTGAATGAAAATTTTTCAGAGAGGATTAATTTGTTATGCCGTGTTTAGAAGCAATAATTTAAGACACCCTCGATCAAATAAACTGCTGATTTATATTTTTAAACATTAATAAGAAGTCACACCGTCAAACAGCAATAAAGGTATTTTAATTACTTTTCCTGAAGACACAACATAATTATTAGACGAAGGATATAAGATGACGATATTTTGGAAGATCATAAATTATTTAGAAATTTATTATTATATATCCGTAATTAAATTTTACCGCTATAATTTTACAACTTTCTATAGCGTCAGATAGTTTCATAAAAAAATGTGTTAACAATTTAATTAACTAGTTTGAATGGTCATAATTTTAGAGCAACGTCCCTCTGGCCAATTGCAATTATTACGTAAATAAATGTTCAAAGCTACAAGCAATATAAAACAATCATTGTATAGCTAATAAAAGCTTTTCCATTATCTTATCAATAAACAAAAATTAAAATTAAAAAAATAAATCCTTTGTTTCTTAACTGAGTTATTAAAGAACGAACTGATGCTCTCATAACTTCATGAATTCTGTTAAGTTACAAATTTGTAAGTAGATTCGTTTTGATAAATCCTATGAATTATGCATTTACTAATATAATAATTTAGTGATTACGTGTAACTAGCTCAGGATAACATCTGTTTACCTAAAATGGGTCCTCGAGCTGTTCGGCACCCTCCGACAATGTGGCGAATTATAAGGCTTGGCATTTGCTTCTCCATAGATGTATACAAAGGTGGACACTTAATTATAAGTCAATCTTAAATATCAAGTAGGTATTCCAATAATTTTTGAGTTGACTAATATTAAGCACGTTTTAAACTCATATTTAGAAAAGAAACAAAGTGTTCTGAGGAGAACGAAGAAAGAAAGAAAGCAAGAAATGAGAAGAAAACTGCACAGTTCGAAAAGAAACGTGGCATAAAGTATTTCTATCGACACAGCATTTGAACGTATTTCGATTTTGTCACAATATGAAGATTCCTATGTTAACAGAAAAGGTTATCACAGTCTCTTCTTGCAAGCTGTTATTGATCACAAATAAGATTATAAATGTATCTTGTGTTGCACCTGAATTTTTAAAGTAAAGATTTCTTCAAAGCGTTTGCTTTACTATGGGATTCAGCTTATCCAAGGTTGCAGTGGCTGTTCATACTCTTTAGAGATGATGATGACCTTACAAGAGAACAAAACGATTTCAATTACAGACATTCAGTTTCCATTATGGTTTTGGTTGAAATCTCGTTGACAACGATTTGATAATCAATAAATAATAAATAACCTCGTACTGTACTATACCTTATAAGTCATAAGTCATAACATCTCTATGGATAGTCATGATTATTTATCTGTAAATACAGACTGATCAATTGAAAACAATCCACCTCAAATGTCACTGAAGGCGGTGAATATTATAAAAGATAGTCCAGACACCTCTATTTATTCCAAAGATAAAACTTAACATTTATTAGAAAATAACATTAACTCCAGGAAAACAAATTGCACTACCCCACTATACAATAAAATAAAAGTCAGTCTTCAGTCTACAATTTTGTGGAACTTAATGTCTAATTAGTTTTTTATTTTCATATTTCTTCTTTTATTTTTGTTTCCTATGATAGTATTAGAAAAATTTTTCTTTTTTTCTTTTGGAGGATAAGTAACAACTCTTTTCACTACCACTTTAATTATTACAATTGTCAGAGATAGTAAATTTGACTGTTTCTAACAAACTATGCCCAGTGAGCTTGCAATGATCAAAGCAGCATCTACAAATTAAAAACATCAACAATTTGATTAAAGACTTTTTAGCCGTTAGAAATAGACTAAATAGTTTCTTCAGTAACTTTCAACAGGTAGGCTTTTTCTTCTTCAGGGTTGTTAGTTGCAGTATCTATTTCTTTTGAAAGGTTACGCCGTAAATTCTGTCTACTACGTTTAAAATTTTAAGGTTACCTTTGAAAAGATTTTGCTGCGCATGCTCAGACATGTAATTTAAAAACAGGTAGTGCAATAGTGACTGAAGCAAGTTACTAAATTGGTATATTTAATAAGCTACTTCTACTGTGCAATACTGTATTGCCTAACGTCAACGATCACTGATACCTCTTGATACATTGGCAGTTCATAGCCTAACTTTCTAACTTAACCTTTTCATTCTGCTTAAGAAAAATTGGCTTACTCGACTCGGAAATACGCGGTACCCTCATGTTTCTTATTTAAGTAATATCCCTGATGTAAAGATTTTTCAAATAGCAGCTTTCGTTTATCTGAATTTGTTTTTGTTTTTATTCCACTTATTTGTTAATTTATAAATTCATAGAAAACATGGAAATGTCGTTGGTGCCTCCTTGATGATGGCGCCCAGTACACACCCTGCTCGTCCACTTGCGTAAGTCCTGTGCTGCCTGCGTACTGGCCGAAAAACAGTGAAATTTTCGCACTTGTTTTGGGGTTTTGATCATATCTTCTAAACTATGTGTGATATCGAAACTGCTGTCTATAGCTTTTCCAATGTAGATTAAATTTGCTACAATTTGAGACCAGAATGGGCTCTGTGCGTCAATTGATTACCGGGATACGGCTTTTCAAAGATTGGTAATTTCTTCTAAAAAATGAAATGTTCTCGTTACGGTCATGTTTGAAAAAAGCGACAGAGGTGCGTCTGGGTTCATCCATTTTTCCACCAGCTCATTCACCCGTAGAGACCTTCAATACTCACAAAGATTTGCGCTATTTCTGCACGCCTTCAGTGGCTGTGACACCACCTCTGCCCTATTCTGGCAGGAGAAGACAAAATGGTGCGGTGTTTTGCAGAAAAACCCCCACTTGATAGAGCTGACGAAGATATTTTCGCAACCAGATTCCAGCTAGGATGCGATAGCCACAGCTAGTGAGAAGCTTCTCGTGGCTACCTGTGGAGGAGATGACGCTTGGTCTCTGCACAGCTTCCGTTATACGTGCTTCGTCAAGTCAGCAGCCACAGCCAAAATGAAACTTTCTCGCCTCCCCCCTCCTTCACCAAAGACTCCGCAAACTACCACACGTTTCGTACTTACTATCAAGTACAGAAATAGTTAGGGGAGAAAAAACCCAAACGACTGGGGTTGATCCATTAGCGATCTATAACTACTCCCCATCACTACGACAATGGTCCTAGCCCCTCAATTGTTTCTGAAAATGCTGTCGTGCAAGTGGAAAAAAGGATGCTTTAGGGCCTGCACTTGCCGAAAAATGGGTCTAACATGTTCGGCACTCTGTAGGTTTTGCAGAAGCCAGTCTTGCGCCAATCGTGCACCGATAGATATAGACGACGACGACGCAGATTGCAGAAAAACACTACAGGAAATCATCCCCTCTCCTCCTATGAGTGATCCAGAAGCATATTCCGAACCAGGTCTCATTGCGAAGTGAGGAATAATACCACTTACCTTATTAATATTTAATATATTATTATTATTATTATTATTATTACATATATTTTTGTTATTAACAATAAACCCCAGTGTTATTCCCAAAATCTGATTTTTTGTTTTTTAGCCATTTTTGCGAAAACTATTTGACCCACCGGCATCGACTTGCGTTTAAATTAAAGCCAATTAGACTTCCTAGAAATTCTTGTCGATAGCTTTTATTGTAGCACAAGTCTTCTTGGCAATATTTAGTTCCACAATGACCGTAACGAAAAAATGTCACTTTTTGGAAAGAATCGCCAATCTTTGAAAAACCGTATCTTGGTAACTAATGGACGTACAGAGCCCATCCTGATCTGAGATTGTAGCAGATTTAATCTGATTTAAAAAAGATATGGATAGCTTCTTTGGTAGAACGCATGATCAAAGAAGCAAAACAAGTGTGAAAATTTCGCTGTTGTTTGGCCACTACGCAGGTAGCACAGGTTTTTCGGGGTTGCAAATCTGGATTTATACTACCCGTAGGGGTCTTATCAACATATTAAAAAACCAAAATTGCCCTAGCTTTTGCGATGACTTATGTCGATATTGACTGGTCTAAAACAGCTAGTTGACTGAAAAAGAATTGGCGACCGATGGTGTGGCATAATTAATGTGCATTTGAACAAATATACGCTCCTGAAGTCTTACTATATGGTCAACAGCAAGACATCAACCGTCTAAATGGACTGTCAAGTCGTTCTAGCACTGATAAATCAATCGTCCAGCAGCAACAGGAAATTTCTGTGCAGCAATAGCTGACTGAAATCCTTGCTGAAAGAGAGACCAATTCTCAAAATATCAACCTAGAAACTACCAGTACTCAACAACACATTTAAGAAATGACGAAAATCATTTGCAAAGTTTCATATACTACCCTCTACCAGCAGTTACTCAAATCGAGGTCCCAGTTGAAATAATAGCAATATACAGTGCGCTCAATTTAAATTTTTTGTTTAATAGATTGGATACAGCATTAAATTAAATTGTCATTCTTCATTTTAAAGACGCGTCTTATTAATAAAATAAGATTTAACCACACAAATATTTGGTTTTATTGACCAGCGTATATTTGTTGTTATAAATGGGAACTGACCTTCAATTATAAATAACAAACAATCGACTTATTGTTAAATCTGGGTACATACCTATAGCAATTTAAGAAATCAAAATGCATTTTTAGAACGTAATTAGACAGAACTAGTAGAGGTGATGCTGTACAATTAGGTCTCATGCAAATATAAACAAATCAGCAAATCTTAAAGCTTGTCAGATTCGCTAAAAAACTTTTCTTTATGAAATAGTTTTCAAGTTTGTCACGATTAAGAACAACTGCAATAAGACAATAATAAACTAAATATACTGCACTATATGCAACTATACCTTAAATTCCTTTTAATATCACGCATGTGTGACATCTAAATAGTAAACCCACACATATTTTTTTACTGTGTAATAATTTAAACGTGAAATCTACAGCAAGATCTTTCAAAACTTCGATGTTCATTGATTAGATAAACACAAAAATCAGCTTTCCTAGATTTTCTTCTTTTACTTTAACAAGGACGTCTGCTTATAAAATAGTATACTCCATTCATTAAAAAGTTCTTTAACCTTGCATATTATATTTTTTTCTGTTCAGCACACAAAACAAATTTTTTAACGATTTTCTGCCATCCCATGTAGAAAACAAAAATAAAAGTTTGTTTTGTAACTTTATGAAATAAAAGTAAAAGTGCTGTATAAATTGTAAACATTCCTTTTTACAAAAAATAATTAGGGATGAAAGTGCTGTTTTACATTTACTGACATCTTCCATCTTAACTTTAATAACGTTTTGGATAGTTAGTTTTGTTAAATAAAATTGTAGTTGATAGTTACTTTACGTTTACAGGATAGCAGTACGTGGATTGTAAGCAATATGCATGTAAAGTTATTAATAACATTAATAGTTTTTAACTTTTTGTTTAGTAAATTTGAAGTTACATATACGTGATATCTCTATAGATAGAAGACGTAAGATTATACTAGTCCTAACAATATTATCACAATTTCGGCTTCTGTTTAAATTCTGAGAACGTTTCTCTTGATGGTTACACAAACAAATGACGTTGTAAAAAAAGTCAAGACACCAAACATTACGGTTGAGTAACTCTACACAATGGTTTTTACCGTCAGTATATTATTTTGAGTCTGATTATATTATATTTTGCAATTCATTTTCATCTTGGAACATGTACATTCTGTTTAGGTATCACTTCTACACTTTTCAATTACTGGTGCCTGCTTTATCAGATTATTATTGTTATGTGGTATCTGTCTTTAGTTTAACATACCTGGTTATTAATAGCAGCAATCAGTTTCAATCACGACAAACAGCTGCGCCCAAAGAAGTTCTTGAAGTATTCTGTTACTTGTATTTATCTGTTGTAAAATCAACGGTGGTTGCTAAAGAATAATAAGTATTAAATTTAATATTGATCGGAAATGAAAGCAGTTGTAATTTATTTTGCATATAGTATTCAAATATATTTTTAAAAGTACCGTTTTCTATGGCACAGTATTCACGAACCGTTTCCAGGTTGGATGCAGACTTCTTTGACGAATATTTCCAATCCATGATTTAATATTAAATCATACATTTTAGAACTTAAGTTAGATACTGTAGAATGAATAATTTATTATTATTCATACATATATTCTCTTCCTTTTTCGGAGTTCTTCACTTTGGTTAACTTTCTTTGTTTAACTTTTGCTCTGGCTTTTTCAGAACAACAAAATTAAATTTTTCCTATAAATACATGTAGAATGTAACCTCTATAAGTCAAACTCTATAGTAACACATGGGCTGAAAAGTCCCAGGCCTAACAAATAGGTGGCGCTAGTTCTATTGCATTCACCGCTTTTTCAGTTAGTACTAACCTTCAAAAGACAGCTGTTAAAATTTCATGATATTCTATACATTATTTTGTGAGTTATTGTGCTAAGAGTGACGCCACTTTTGTTATTTTCAAACCAATGGATCAAAAACAATTTCGTGTTTTAATTTTACACTGCTTCTTGGTGGGAAAAAATACCGTTCAAGCGAAGCAATGGCTTGAAAAGTGTTATGGGGACTCCGCTCCATCAGAAACAACAATAAAACGTTGGTTTGCTGACTTCAAACGTGGTCGTAGAGACACCGATGATGCAGAACGCAGTGGACGTCCAAATGAGGCGGTAACACCAGAAAACATCAAAAAAATCCACAAAATCGTTTTGAATGATCGAAAAGTGAAGTTGCGTGAGTTAGCTGACATTGTAAAGATATCAAAAGAACGTGTTGGCTTTATATTGCATGAGCATTTGACTATGAGAAAGCTCTGCTCAAAGTGGGTGCCGCGTTTGCTCACTGTTCACCAAAAACAAGAACGTGTTGATGTTTCTGAGCAGTGTTTGGCCATGTTTAAACGTAACAAACCGGAATTTTTGCGTCGATATGTGACAATGGATGAAACATGGATCCATCACTTCACTCCGGAATCAAAACGATCGTCATCTGAGTGGACAGCAACTGGCGAACCTCGTCCAAAGCGACCGAAAGCACAACAATCGTCTGGAAAGGTTATGGCCTCGGTATTTTGGGATATGCGTGGTGTAATATTCATCGATTATCTTGAGAAGGGAAATACCATCAACAGTAAATATTATATAGCGTTATTGGAGCGTTTGAAGGCCGAAATTGCAAAGAAACGACCGCATGTGGCAAAGAAAAAAATTTTGTTTCATCAAGACAACGCACCGTGTCACAAGTCAATCAAAACAATGGCAAAACTACATGAATTGAACTTCGAATTGCTCCCACATCTACCGTATTCGCCAGATTTGGCTCCCAGCGACTACTGGCTGTTCGCAGACCTAAAAAAATGCTTGCCGGTAAGAAATTTCGCTCGAATGAAGAGGTTATCGCTGAAACTGAGTCCTATTTTGAGGCAAAAGATAAATCGTTCTACAAAAGTGGCATTGAAATGTTAGAGCGGCGCTGGAATGATTGCGTTGTTCTTGATGGAAATTACGTTGATGAATAAAGCTAATTTTGAACAAAAAAAACCGTGTTTTCTTTGTTAGGCCTGGGACTTTTCAGCTCATGTGTTACGTTAGAACAATGCACTTGACTGAGTGTCTTCATTTTGTAACGCAGTAACAATATGGTTGCAGAACTTTCGAAATTACAGCTCAAATATTTAGAAGAGTAAAATTAGCTGTGGAAGGAATTTCAAGACAATAAGCTCGAAGAAACTCTTCAACGAATGTTTAGTTTACATTGCAAAATAGCGGTTCTTGTCTGCATCTGTTCCCTATCTTATTTCTAAACTTTTTCTTCAGAAATTGCTGCGGTCTTTAATTACAATTTTGGGGAAAGAATGGTTCCATAGTTATGAGTTTGCTGCTTAAACCGCGATCTTTTATGGTGTAAATACTGCGATTTCTTATGGAATTTGATTTATTTTATTTTCGTTTATATAAATTTGCATTACTTTCAAATGTTTTTGCATCCTATACACACTTTTCAAAAAAATCGATATTTAGTAGAAACTTGCTTATTATAGCTTTTATTACTTTGTAAACAATAATTGAATGATTTAAGAAATTTTGTGTTCAGTACTATTTTCTGTAATTTAATGAGTCATTAACGTTCGGATATCTAAAGTGTCTTATTTTAAATCCTTCAGCAAACACCTTTCTTATTTATTTGGTAACTCCATGTTATTTTCACACTGGATATAATAATTTACTTAAACTATTCTTGGCTAGTAATTAAAAGTAAATACTACCAGCAGTTTAAAATAATCCAACAACTAAATTTAGATTTACTAAAAATACCAACACAAACTTGATGACCGTAATCACATTCATAAATCTGTTTTGTTGCTCCACATGTAGTTCTATCTAGACATTACCTGTCATCACAAAGTTGCTTTAGCTGTACACCCACACACCCCGTTACAAATCGTTGAATATTTGGCCTGCCTCAGATCCCTATCTCCATAAATACTAGATGCTTAATTATGTCAGAATATATTACAGAGAACTATTCCACTGAAGAATTTGCTGATAATCTTAATTATTAAACAGCAAAATATTGGGCGTAAATAAATAATCGCCCGGGGTATTTAAGGTTAGAAAAAAAAGACATCTACTGAAGAACAATTAAATATTTAAATTTAACTCTACACTGTTCCATGACTATAGATAACAGACCGTCAAGAGTAAATTTAATGCCAAATTAACACCAACCGTGTTCTATAAACCTAGCCCACAATGACAACAGCATCGATCCAATGTAATTTATTGTCTACCACTTTTGTATACTTTTAATTTAAAGCACTGTCATCGATGTTGTAAATACATATACCAAATGTATTTTGTTTTGCTTTATTGTTAAAAATAAGCGCTGAACATGTACACAAAATGTTCCTTAGCACTGAAATTAAATTTGGAAAGTTATACATGTCAGAATAAGAATTTACAAATGAAACTAAAAGCATCTAAGAACATGTTTTCTATTTTTTGCTGAATAAAAGTTTAAGCGAACTGAATAGAATTATGAAATTTTCTAAATGCTTTGTAAATTAGAAGGGAACGATCCCAACATAACTTCATTTAAAAGAGGGTTCTTTGACCCATGTATGAATATTTTGTGCTTCGTAATATTTACTGCTGTCAATCAGAAATTATCCGACGTTATTTTCGTTTTTAAAAATGTAAATATTATATAAAAGAGAGAATTATGAAAAATCTCAAATTCACTTTAGACTTTATAATAATTTGTCTGTTAAGAATTCCTAGAATATTCAAACGTTATTTATAAAGACATTTTGACCGAGTTTTTATAAAAAGAAAAACAAACTGCATGTGACCGCGCGGTGTCTTTTCAGAAATCATCATAACACAGCGAGCACAAAACTTGCCGACAAAGGTTGCTCAACGTCATTCGATTCCTGGGGCCAAAAGGTGACGAATTGTCAAGGGATTTTTCATTGCTAGTGCAAGATTTTGTTTTATATCGTTTGGAAATCAATACAGTTACTCAGTTTGAATATTTATGATTTTCTATACTTTTGCATCAGCTTTTTAAATGAATTCAATTTTAAAATATCAAAGATATTTTCGCAGCTCATATTAACTTCAAAAAACGTATTAGAATAATTTTTGATGCAAGTTGCAATCAGTCTCTAGTCAAATGTCATATAATTTGAACCGTTTCTCAACAGAATCACATGAAAACTTTCCTATGACTATGTGCGCAACTAGACATACGAGGGTGGTCTGAAAAGTTTCTGACCTAACAAAGATACAAGACATTTTTTCTGAAATTTTTTTTTTATTTTGCAACATAGTCTCCTTGTAACTCTACACACTTCTCCCAGAAATGCTCCCATCTCTGTAACCCGTCCAAATAGTACTCGGCATTTTTCTCTGCAAAATAATTGTTCACGAAGGCGATTGCCTCTTCATTTGACGAAAATCCTTGTCCTCCGAGCGCAATTTTTAGATGAGGGAACAAAAAGAAGTCGCTTGGGGCTAGATCTGGTGAGTAAGGCGGATGGTCAAGCAGTTCAAACCGTAATTCGTGGATTTTCGCCATGGCAACCGCTGAGGTGTGAGACGGTGCGTTGTCTTGGTGAAACAGGATTTTCTTTTTCTGCAAATGTGGCCGTTTTTCGCAAGTTCTGCCTTCAGCTTGTCAAGTAATGATGCATAGTATGCTCCTGTAATGGTTTTGCCTTTTTGAAGATAATCGATTAAAATAACTCCATGACTATCCCAAAAAACAGTCGCCATCACTTTCCCAGCCGAAAAAACAGTTTTTGCTTTTTTTGGAGCCGGTTCCCCCTTTGCAGTCCACTGTTTGGACTGTATTTTTGTTTCGGGCGTATAATGGTGTATCCAAGTTTCATCTACAGTAATTAATCGGCTCCAAAACTCGGATTTATTTCGCCTAAACTGCGCCAAAAGAGCGTTGGAAATATTCATTCGAACACGTTTTTGGTCTAACGTGAGCAAACGCGGCACCCAACGCGCGGACAGCTTTCTCATGCCTGAATGTTGATTTACTATGCGACAAACACGTTCTTTTGACATGTTCATAACCTCTGCTATCTCTCTCACTTTAATTCGGCGGTCGTCTAGCACCATTTGGTGAACTTTGGCGATGTTTTCGTCGGTAGTTGCAGTTTTTGGACGTCCCGAACGTTCATCGTCTCCCAAGCTCTTACGGCCACGTTTAAATTCAGCAGCCCAAAATTTCACTGTGGTAAATGATGGTGCAGAGTCTCCATACACAGAATTCAACTCATCTTTTATTTGCGAAGGCGTATTGCCTTTTAAAAACAAATATTTAACGACAGCTCGATACTCGACTTTGTCCATTTTCACAAAAAAACTCACATCAACTCACTCAAACGACTGTTACATAAAAACTGTGCGTCCAAAATGGCTGAAACTTTGGTGAGTAACTGTCAACAGATGAACAATGAAATTCAGTAGCTTTTATTTACGAGTGCTGCCATCTTCACGTTGAGATCGGAAACTTTTCAGACCACCCTCGTATAATGTCAAGACAAGAAATCTTATCTTGAAACCAATTTCTTGTCTTGCCTTGAAACAATTTTTAAGAAATGTTGCGAATCTTATCTTTGCCATTTCTTGAAAGTTATCATCTTGTCTTGACGCCAAAAAATCAAAATCTTGAAAATTTCTCGAAGTATAAGCATATACAGGGTGTCCCTAAAATGTCCGTACAACGCCCTTTCTCAGATCAAAATAGGACGAGTTAACCAAAGTTACCTCTATCTAAAACTGCTATGTTAAAGCGCTAAGGAACGTCAAAGATCTTAAAAATATTTCTATTTTTGTACATAACAAAAGACTGCTTTTAGCGATTTGAATTAAATTTGGGATGTGAATGTGTACTGGTAAAGGGGATTTACTGACTTCAGTTTTTTGCTTGTGGGTGTTTCGTAAGTAGATGGGCATTCTTATTTTGGGCATTTTTGTCCGTTGTTTGATTTTTATAACAGCAATAGTTTAGGCAGAAAAAACAATTTTGATTTGCCTTCCGGAATTGGAGAAGCTTGACTGTTTTGAAACAATTAAAGGTAGCGTGATAAAATGGTGCTTAGCAATGGATTTTGCTGCCCTGAACAAGTATCCGAAGAAAAAATTGCCAAAATTGATTGGCAAGTATTTCGTATTCATTGCTTACCATCAGATCTATGATGCCTCACTGCTCGATTGATTACTGGCGATTAACAACGAATTAGAATCGGGGGACTCTTCTTCTTGACATATAGGATCTAAATTTTACTTTTATTTATCAAAATTGGTTGCGCTATATTTTTTGCTTTAAATCCATGGAAGACGAGAAATACGTAATGTTGATGAGAAAGAGCTCATTTCCCATGGCCATTGATTACAAAATGTATTAGAAATTATTCTGAAATGTTCTTTGTAAGTTAGTGTGAACTGCATGAATGTATTTGACAGTATGAAAAATCACAGATATTTCAAATTACTGAATATATTGACTTCAAATCGATATAAAGCATAATCTTACCCTAACGATAAAAAATTCCTTGGCAGTTCGTCATCCCTTGAGCACAAAAATCAAAAGTCGTTGACCAATCTTTGTCTGCTAAACGTTTCCTGTTTTGAAAACACAAATTAAAAATAAATTGAAAGTTCTGATAAGTAAGCCAATAAGATGGCAGCATTTTCTTGACTTTGTCCTGAAACTTCAAGAAAAATGTGGCACTGTTTGCTCAAAGAATATTTACAATATTTAAATATGTCAACTAAATGCACTGCGTTGACAATACCATTTGAAAATGGGGGTAAAATGATAGGTTCAGATAAAACGACATAGCTGTATTATCTTCAGATTGATATATTTTTCAAGATTACTAATACTATCTAGTAATACAGAGAATTTACTTTTGAAGTTGCAATTAGAATAAGATGGCATAGAAGTGCAGAAGGTATATCATTTTATCCTATAATGGTATTATGTAAGTTTCTCAGACCATATTGTTTATGGCATGGTTAAAACGTATATTCTAAAAATAAAGGCTAGGATTGAAGTTAGAAACTAGAATCAGTATGTCATTTTATCGAAGTGTGTATGGGTAAAATGATATACTAGTAGAATAAAAAGCGTAAGTTTGATACTTTATTGTTGTACCAAATAAAGCCGTTTAGGTTTAGTTACATTGGTTCTGCATATGTATTACCTACATTGGTCGACTATTCATAATAAGTGTGTGTAACAATATCTCACTCAAAATGTAGTTTAAGAACTGAGGCATTCTCATAAAAATCAACAGGTATGAAGAAGGATTGATAAGATGAGACACCATCGATATTAGCAAACTGGTACGAAAAAAGGACATACGATGATATGTCAACGAGAAGCTCAAACTGCTGCTGTTTTACTTGATATCACAAAAGAAAAACACCTTTAGGTTAATCCGCAATTGAAAAGAAAAAATGAAATAACTATCCATATTACTATCATAAGATCATCAGAATAATAACCATTGCGTGTGAGTGATGACGTTAGAAACTAAGCACGCGATGCTGACAAATCTAATTAGCACAAAGTTTATTTTCTAGATGAAACGGTATTGGGAGACTCTTAAAATACTTTAAAAAAGCCAGAATCATAAGTCACAGCAGACATCTTGTGAGTCAGATACTTAATCAAAAGCATTTATCAACGTTTGATAAAGAAATGGACTAATAATGAAATGTATTTAGCAAAAGCTTCTCAGAAAATTGTAAATTAAAAGAGAAACTACTTTAAATTGTCAAATGTTCAGATATTGGTCCAAAACGTTTGAAAATGGCAGAGGACGAGCGAAGAGTACCTTCTAAGAAGATACGTATTATGCCTGTAGGTACAAAGCGTAATATCAGCAAACTGAAGATAATCAATGACAGACATTCTCGGCAATATCTTTGGTCAAAATGATGAGTGTAAATTAACATACGAGGTGTGTGAGAAAAGTAATGAGACTGGCAACACTGCGGGAGATCTGGCAACGTTGTGTCCACCGGCCTGTGCTAAACCGGTTTGTTTATCGCTTCCACTTCCTCAGTCCGAGTTACAACTCCGTACAGCTAACACATTATTTTTGACAGCGCCATCAGTGAAGTTGTGTTTTTGTTGTGTGTTACAGAAATGGAGCATCGGAATTTAGAGCAACGTTGTGCAATAAACTTTTGCGTTAAACTTGGTGAATCCGCGAGTGTGACTTTTGAAAAGTTGAAACAGGTCTATGGGGAACAGTAAGCCTTGATAAGCATCAAGAGCACAAGTTTTCCGCTGGCACAAATCATTTTTGGACGGCCGAGAACACGTTGAAGATGAACCTCGCTCAGGGAGACCTTCAACTTCAAAAACTGACGAAAACGTTGAACGTGTGAGGGCTCTTGTGAGATCAAACCGTCGTTTAACAATAAGGATGATGAGTGAACAGTTAAATTTAAACACTTTCACCGTGCATCGAATTTTGACCGACAATTTGAACATGCGAAAGATTTGTGCCAAAATGGTGCCAAAAAACCTCACAACTGAACAGAAGAACATTGGAAAAAACGTGTGCGTTGATCTTCTTGAGTGGATTTCCACTGACCAAGAATTCTTCAATTGCGTGATCACAGGTGATGAATCCTGGATATTTGAGTACGATCCTGAAACAAAGCGGCAAAGCGAAGAGTGGCACACTCCGTCATCTCCTCGGCCGAAGAAATGTCGAATGAGCAAATCAAAGATCAAGACCATGCTGATTTGTTTTTTTGACAGTAAGGGTATCGTGCACAAAGAATTTGTTCCACCAGGACAAACTGTCAACAAAGTGTTTTATAAAAGTGTGCTCGAAAAGCTCAGGAAAAGAGTGATTCGTGTGAGACCAGACATTGCAGACAAGTGGATGCTTCATCATGACAATGCTCCGTGTCACACAGCAATTTCCATCGGTGAATTTTTGACCTCAAAACGCATTACTGTTGTTCCTCATCTCCCCTATTCACCTGATTTGAGGCCTTGTGACTTTTTCCTTTTCCCGAAATTGAAACATGTCCTAAAAGGACGTCATTTTGGAACTCTGGAGAACATTCAAAAGACTGTGACCGACCAGTTAAAAGCCATACCAGTGGAAGACTTCCAGCTCTGCTACCAAGAGTGCGAACAACGACTCCGCCGGTGTATAGCTGCCCAAGGGAACTACTTTGAAGGGGATAACATTGTTGTTTGAAAAAAATAAAAACTTTGGTTAGTATGAAATCAGTCTCATTATTTTTCTCACATACCTCGTAGGTAGTGGTTATGATCAATTATCATCAATGAAAAGAGGGATTAACTTAATGAAATCTTGAGTTTATTCAAAAAATCGTTAGAAAATGACTAGAAAATATAGTTACGTATTACAGACGTGTAGTTATAAAAGTAAATTAATACTAACACCCTGCTTCACTTAGTTTTAATCGCTATATTCAAGAATTGAACCGAACTTTCACTAAGTGTCAATCAGAAATCTTTGATATCCTACCGTTGACTCCGAAGTCATCCCTCAGCAGCGTAAACCGTAGAGTTTAATTGGGTACTGTATTCACACCGACATATATGCTTAAATTCCGTTTTGTAAGCACCCGTCAGTAATAACCCAGTAATGTTAGGACTTAACCTTCCGACAAATAATGTAACTCTGAAAATTTGGCTACAGATAGTGTTTAATATGCCAAATAACATACTAATAGTCCTGATGTATCAAATGTTGGCGTTATCATTTTTTGTCATGCAAGAATTGCCGAGGAGATCATTTTCTGTAATTCGTGTATAATTCGTAACTACGACCTATTTCAGCTTGGTTGATGGCAAGCAAAGACTTTATGAAATTTCTTAAATACTTGCCATGTTCTAGTAGTTTTAAGGTTTAACCTTTTAGATTCGAATTACTGGGCTATAAGAGTTGCGATTAGATATTTGCAAGATATCCAACTTAAAACCAGAAGATATTCTTGCACTTGAGTTTATATTCACCGCTTCGTGTCGTTCAAGATGCTATCACATAAATAATGACAAAAAAAAAACTTAGGTGTTCCAGACAGCTTTAACCTAATTTGTAACTATCCAGTTTTTATTATTGTACAAAATGCGACTGCAGTAGTTTAAACGCTACAAGAACCCAAGCAGAAGAAATGGGTAACACTGTCAACTTTTGAACTTGCTGGGTGAATTAGTTTGAGCTCATGCATCATTTGAATGGACTACTATACTATGGGCCCAATCTTAAAGAAGAACTTGTGGGGAAATTGAAAAACTCTTCGAAGTTTACTTTTCGTATATTAGAGAAAGTCTACGGGTTGAGTGGTTTAAAAGGTGTAGCAAAGATCTAGAAAAGATGAAAGACAATAGACATCCTAATAGCCTGAGTGCGCTACCGATGGTAAATCAAATTGTCTGAAATGATCAACGTCTCAGCATTTAAATGATTGCTATCATGGTTAACGGTGATAAGGAAACGATACGGAAATTTAACACGATCGAGCTAACAATATAAGAGAATAGTTTGCACTAGTGGTCCCAAACATCTTTAGTCCAAAACAAAGAAAAACCGTACCCAAAAGCAACCACATTTACTAAAACATGTAACAAAAGGTGGAATTTCCAGTATGAACCAGAAAATAAGCTACAGCGTTATACTAGAAATTTATCAAGTTAACCAAGATTGAAAAAGAGTATATGAGCAAGTCAAAGTTGAAGGCATTGTTAATGTTTATTTTCGATATCAAAACTGTCATGGCGATCAAGTAGGTTCTATAAGGCCAAACCATCTCTCAGAAATTACATCGAGATCGTGACTAAGCTTTGTTAAAGAGAGAGAAAGAAAAAACTGATGGATCAGTAAAGGATGAAGTTTGGCTTCTTCACCAAGAGACCAAGACGCTTCAGTTTAATGCAATCTCCGTCAGACGGATGTATCCCTGTAGCACATATCGCATTAAACAGATTTAGTCTAAGCAGGGTGGTTTTTTATTTTCGGAAATCTAAAATACGTTGAAAGGATAAAAATAAAAACAAAAACCTCTTTACGAGGCTATTGCACAGCGAATACTGATTCGAACAGTGGATATTTCTACGAGTAAGTAAATCCTTTTTCTATATATTCAAAAACTAAAATTTCATAATAGGATTTATTTAGTATTTATTGTTGCTTTCTTTTTATAGCAGTAGGCAGTGTTTTATCTTATAAGCTTCGTCTATTTATTTTATAAACAGTATCTCTCTTCCTTTTGAGTTTCAAAGGTCAGGAGTTCTGATACATCCTTGATTGTCATAAACTGAAAAGTTCCTGCTATAAATTTTATTTTGATTAAACTTTCACCTTTCATTCACTTACTTAAATTGATCTTTCTGTTGTAGTAAAATTCATGACTAGAGTATTCTATTCAGATTTCCTGAATTTCATAACCTTTATCTCTCACGGTTAACAAGACCATCATTTTTAATTTGTTTTCTATACAGCTACAAATACAGAATTAGCTTTAAGTAAACAAAGAAATGCTAGATGTGAGAGAGGAACTGTGACCAGCATAACAATTGTGTGAACAGCATAAAATTTATAGCTCTTCATTTCAGTTATTGCCATTACAAATGTCTTACTTCCATCCTAGGCTCATTTCACGGTGCATGATTATGTTTAAAATGGTGTCTTTACTGAGGTATACGTAGGCGCATTTCAAATATAAGATACTATTAAGATGTCTATTCTATTGCATTTCATTAATATAAATTAATTCTACATTCTACTTAGAGCGTTGTAACGCATTACACGATTAACAAATAAGTACACAATTCAATTTAAATATTGAAATTTCAACATCTTATACTACTAAAATATTCAGAATTAATCATAGCAACGCAGTTGTAGGAATAAATATTTTGCATCTTGCAGGAAATACAAGTGTAGTGTAGAGTAAATAATGTTTCTAACTTCTAACAAGATCACTTCAGCGCGACGCGGTTAGAAAGTGTGAACATATAATTAACTAAGTTTCTTAGGAGAATCTCTGTTAATGTTCCCTGGACGTCCTCAGACGTGACTTTGGAATCCCAATAGTATCGCTTGTATCACTTACCACTTATTACCGAGTCATAGTAGTTAACCGTCAAACCTGTCTTCTACATTAGCACAGAAACTTCATAAAGAAGAGAACCCCGTTTACTACTTTGTGGAGACCATAATTTCAGTGCGTAGGGCTCTATATTCACTTAATAAATTTCCCCACTTACGCATATATTTCCTAGTTAGATAAATTTATGACATAAATTTATTTGAAAATACGAAACTAGTACTTGTAATAAAGTGGAAATTGTTTTACATAAATGTTACTATAATACTAAGGGTCACTATAAAATGGTGGCATTAAGTTTATATCGAATAATTTTTCTAAGCTGCGCTAAAACTCTAAAATAATCTTTGAACTTTCTTACAATGTTATTTTGATACTATTATATTATAATGTAATAATATAAGTAGTTAATATTAATTAATTTTTATAACTTGATTAAAATTCGGTAAACAATAAAATATTCAGAATGCATAATTTATAATGAAATATCTGTATAGACTCCAATAACATTAGTCTTGTTAGCCAAACTCACGACGATCTCGCTTCCACAAATGAAATCTAAATTTGCACTAAGAGAGTACAGGTACAACATTCAAAGTTGGGAATTTGTAATTCTGATTAATTTAGCCACATTTAAAGCCTCCAGGCACCAGTTTAGTGGACTCCGTGTAAACTAAGAGCTACTTTATCTCGTTATGCATATTAATCACCATTACGTCCTGAATAACTTGGTTATTATGTGCGTTCTAGTACGGAGAATGACCATTTTGGAACAATTACGTGTGCAATTAACCAGGATATTAAACATTTGTTCTGGAAAGTTTAATCTGAATACAAGATTGCAGTAGACTAGCTTCATTTACTTTCTCGTGGCCATCTTCGATTGCATTAATTTATTCTTATAGTGACTGACAGGTCACGAAGCCAATTGGACTGTTCACGCCCATTGTCTTCTTTCGCTCCCTTGCCACTCTTAGTTTCGTCTACAAGTAAACTGACAGGTTTTAAATTGGCAATGTAACTTGTTTTGCAACTTAAATGTTAAACAGCCGTTGAAAAATTTACATTCCATTATAACTAATATTCCAATTATAACACCTTGGAGTTTATATAAACATTTTTTAAAAAAAGGTTTTTGTCCGAAACCTGCTGACTTTAAATTTATATGCACTTCTCTTTCATACCGTTACCGCTGATCAACAGTTATTAATTTCTGAGCAACTGAAATAAGAACCATAACTACCGTCGATGGCCTTGGACATTTAGCTCGGATGTCCGGTGATAATTGAAGGGGTGAATGGATAAAGGTATATTGGTATATGTGAAATATCATAAAAGCTTCCAGTTTTTTTTTTCTTTAAATTTATATGAAATAAAAAGCTAGACAAATAAAATAAAGTCAGTTGTTTTTCTTTTTCCACTTTTACGTCAGAGAGATATAGCAAAATTGTATTGTGTATTTGTGTGTATACAGTGTGTCCGAAAAGTATGGAATATCCTATATATCTCAGTAAATAAACATTTTATAGAAAAATGTTTCCTATAAAAGTTGTTTAGTGTTTAGTTTTACATTACAGGGCAATACCAAATAACTATTTTTTAAAAACACAAAAGCGCAACGAATAATGCTTCAAGTTTTTTTAATGGGAAGGTATCCCTTTATTGTACTCATTTGATAGAGAATGTTTTTCTCTTTTCAATGGCGTAAAACTTTAATATACTTGCATAAGTAAATTTTGATTAAA